>WNWU01013919.1:468000-526674 GCA_012654045.1 Ptyas mucosa | reverse complement strand
TAGAATAGAATAGAATAGAATAGAATAGAATAGAATAGAATAGAATAGAATAGAATAGAATAGAATAGAATAGAATAGAATAGAATAGAATAGAATAGAATAGAATAGAATAGAATAGAATAGAATAGAATAGGTGTTGGAGCATTCACAACTTCTAGAATTAAGTTGTTTTTCCACTGATTAATTGTTCTATCAGACTATCAAGCAACAATCTGTGAACACCTAGACACAAGCAAAGTTATAATCAGAAGCCATAATGGGTTCATAAAAACAGATCATGCCAAACATGGTTATTTCATTCATTGATAAATGACAATACTAGTGGAACAGAGAAATAATGTATACATTGTATACTTGGATTTCAGTAAGGTATTTGATAAATAGACTACAAGCTACTTTTTGGTAAGTTAGGAAATATGTGGGAAATATGTGGGATGGATAACACTACCAACAGATGGATTTGTAACTGGCTAACAAACCATACTCAATGTGTAGTCCTTAATAGAACCATATACAGATGGAGGGAAGTAATCAGTGGAATTCTGCCTTAGGAATTCCAGTATTCTTCAATATCTTCATAATATTCTAGATGAGAGAATAAAAGGGGAATTCATCAAATATGCATATGACTCTAAATTGGCAATACCCAGAAGATAGGCCCAAGATCCAGATGGATCTCAACAGGGATTGGCCCTAACTAACAAAATTAAATTCAATGTAGAGAAAGTAAGGTTTTACACTTAGGCAAGGAAAATCAATTGTACATGTACAGATTATGTGAAATTTGGCTCAGAGAAGTAACTATGAACAGGATCTGGGAGGCCAAGTGGACAATCACTTTAATATGAGACAACAGCAGCCAATAAACTCTTGCTAACTAGCAAGCCAAGAAAACCAATCAACCACAAATCAACGTTTTGTGATCAGGTAGAGGTAGGTGGTTACATTCTGCTCAATTACAACTGAAGTTAAGTAGCAATAATAAAATATCAAGAATATATACTTAATATTCAAATCAAATATTGTTCAGTGAAAACATATACATATAATCAAAGCCAACATATTCCTTAATAATCAAAAGGAAAAGTCATGCTTCAACTTGTCAAGTTCTAAAATAGCAGAATTTACTAGTCTTTAATATTTTGTTTATTATGTGAAACAATTGTGTCAATACAATGACAGAGCAATGCAATCTCTTTCCTATTTTTCTGGTGTCTGCAGGCTTGTTCTGAGTTTACATTTACATTTACATTATTCTGGCTCTTACTCACTTTATTTCATCATCTCCACCTTCCTTGAAAAATGGACAAGGACAAGCAGATGTGTCAACTCTCTGTAAGCATTATCTCAAATCCAGAAGTCAATCAATGGCATGATGCATTCTCTTGCCAAGATGTTTTACATTTAATCAATCTGACATTTAACATTAACATAAGTAGACTACTTGGAAGCAAGCAGTCTATTGGGGAATGGGGGGACAGATGATAAATTACAATGACAAAAAATGCTAAAGTAATAGAAAAATAAAATTTAAAATAAAAAATAAAAGTAAAGATAAAGGTGAATATTAATGATGATCAAATAAAATATAAATTTGCTTTCCTTCAGAAAGCAGCTATAGGTGTGGAATTCAATCAGACATGAAAACCAGCTGGGTGACTGAGCCATCTACTCTCCTTGAGTGCCTTTTAGTGCAGGCAATTTTTTCTTGTTTAATTACATTTGTACATTACTATACTTTCTTTCTTAAATTCAGAAATTGAAAATCATTGATCTACCATGATAGGGATTGATTGTGGATGATGATAATACACGTACACATGTACACATAGACACACAAACATATGTAAACATATGAGAAAGAGAGAGAAGGAAAGAGAAAGAGAGACAATGTTCTGGACTAGAAGCAGGGATGCAAATTCCATAGGCATGGAAGCCAGCTGGATGAGTTTGGTCTTGTCACTTTCTCTCAGCCCTATACTGAAGAAAGTCAAAAACATTTCTCTGCCACCCAGTACTGGATCAGCATAGTAGCTAATGGTCTTTAAACTTTAATGAAGAGACCACACACATACACACACTTAAAACATAACATATAATGATGTACATGTACTAGTAGTGATTGTCATTCTACTAGATTAGATTCTAGCCCAGATTGCAAAAGTCAAATATTTGCTCAAATGGGTAGCCTTGACAATTAATATCATGGACCTTTGCTCTGAACCTGACAAAAAAAGTGCTAGTCCAACAATATCAATTTGATTCACCTTTGAACAAAATTTCCAATGATTTAAGTTTATAGGGCAAGAGATAAAACAGTTTACTTTACTTTTTTGATGTGTGACAATCCAAAAGTCTATTTATTCATGTTCTGACAAAATTGCTGATATTTGTTCAGCAAAGATTTGTCTTTAACAAATAAATTGGGCAAATATTTTATTACAGTAATTATTAACAACGGTCTTTCTTTTGACCTTCCCATGGGTACAAGATAAGGTGGGAGGTGATTACTCTGTGTAATATAGTATAAAATTTCAATCTGTCCATGTGTTCTTCCTACCTAGTCCACTCTAGCCCCAAAACAATTTGAAAACATGAAGTGGGTAATATTCATTTCTTTGCTTTGCTTGGTAAACTTGGCTGAATTGAAAAACCCACCTAGAAGATATCAGCATGCTAGTATGATGTTTTCTGTTTCTCATTCTCAGTTTTTCAGATCTTCATTTGATTGTTCAGATTGGTATAGAATTCATAGTACTACTTTGGAAGCACACAGTAACAGCTTAAACCAGGGGACTGTATGTTCCCTCAATAGATTTTTCAAGAGTATACCATAGTTCAGGTGTGTCAAACTCATGTCATCTCAGTAGCATCACATGACATATTGGGACTTTTCTCCCCTTCATTAAACCAGGTGTGGTGTGTCCAGCATATGATGCATCCGGCCCATGGACTGGGAGTTTGACAGCCCTGCCCTCTTCAAACTATGTGAAGTTCAAACTTTATTTGCAATTCAAACGGAATTTTTATCCAAGAATTTCCCAGTGAATTATGTTTGATTGATGATTAGAGTTGCCTGTAAAAAAATATATTAGTATCTGCTTGTCATGATTATCAATATTTGGAAGGAAAGAACTTCCCCACAATAAATGCAAAATTGTATTTATGTGCCTAATGCTATTGAATATGTAAATATTTTCTATGCCCTGAATAATAGCATTCTCTGTTCCAGACCCTGATATTCCTTGCAATCAGGTATAATCAGTGGTGGGTGTCACTGCGTTCTTGTATTTACCAGCTGAGCTCTCATTTCTGGACTAATAGACTTGTCGTAGATACTCAGAAGTTCTTATCAGTATCTAACTGTGCATCCTCCACATTCCTTCCTTGCCTTCATCTTAACTTCTTTGTTCTCTTGCCAAGAAGTCTGGCAGGAATGCTTGCCAAGATGTAACTAATTAGTTAGCAAGAGTTATTTTTATTTTACTTTTACAATAAAATGAGTTTTCTTAGAAAATACTTCTTCGGATTTGTTTTCTCAGAGTATGCTTGCAAGGAGAGCCAACAGTCCAACTTCTAATCTGAGGTGTGATTGTCCCAGAGCCAGGATGGGATCAATCATCGCCCTGACACCTGGTAGCATTCGGACGGTTCAAATTATGGCTTTTTCCTTGCTTGTTACCTTGATAAGACTTCTAGGCTAATTTAGCTAGATAATTATTTTGCAACTGAGGAACGCTAATTAATTCACTACTAATATGCCAACGAAAAAGAAAAAAGAAAAAATTTAGCCCAGAGCTTTCTCTACATCAGATTTATCCTCTTCTGACCAAGAAGAGATAGAAAGGAGATTTTCAAGTTTTTGGCTGCTTGCCTCCGCAACCCGACTAGGAGAAACAGCCATGGGAGAAACAGAAACTAAAAAAATGCTTTTGGAGAGGCTTCTGGAAGATAATAACGCTGCTTTTGAAGACAATAAACTACAACTGAGGTCAGTAGCCTTTTCTTCTGAATATGCATGCTCCCACACAATTCCTGCAGAAGCCCAAAGTTTTGAAACGCTTGGTGCAAGGCCAAAGCTTCCACAAACTGCTGAGCATTTTTCCTCCCATGCAGAGAGAGAAATAATTCATTATTCTCCTCAAAGTCCCGAACTTACTCAGCGTGAGAAAGCTATAAAGTTTTATTGTGACCATATAAGGTTTTATGAACATAAACTACCCCAGGCAAAAATGGACTTGTTTATGCTTGAGCAAGATAAGAGAGAGCCTCGTGACTCAAAAATCTCTAAAAGCGCCATTTTGGCTTCTTCTTCAGAGCCAAAGACACACCCCCTGGTGGATTTTGTGTCAGGCCAATCAAAACAGAGAATAGTGCACATGTCACATGAAATCCTCCTTGATCAAATTTCAAGTGCCACGCAAACTGAGCCACCCAAAACTATAGGTGCAGCACCATCTGCCGGCGAAAGTAAGTTACTAGAGGAAGCTGAAAGGCAACACAGTTTACATGGACATTTTGAACTATTGCAGCAGACTTTAGCAAATATGTCCTTAACTCGTTCAGATATTCAGACTGTAATGCAACAAGTGTCTCCACAGGCACAACCTTCAGCACCCCCTAGTGGTGCTAGTGTCTTTTTAGATGGAACACAACAATGCTTAATGCAGCAAAGGCAAGCTCAAGCACAAATGACAGTTGGAATACAGCAGGTCCCAATACAGCAGCCACATTTTCAAGTGCCTGCATATGTGCCTATAGCCATGCAACCAGGACCAGCTCCTGGTCCACCTCCAATGGCACAACCAAGACCATTTTTGGGTCCACCTCCACTGACACAGCCAGCATATCAAATGCATGTTCCTCACCAGGCATTTTCTGTTGCTCCACTAGCTGGTGAATCCAAATTAAAAATGTCAGGACAGAATTATAAGGCCTGGGTCAGTGAGATTACACTGTTACTTCTCAGAGAAGGCACTCACTGTATGATTTTTAATCCTCCTGCTCAGCCATGAACTCCTGCAATAAGAGACTTAGAGATTAGAGCTCACACAACATTATTGATGTCCATGGATACTGAACTGCAGGTCACTTTTCCACCCAATACAACAACCCAACAAATTTGGGCCCAATTGGAAAATTGCTACAGGCCCGTTTCAATTGAATCTTCATGTCTGAGCTCCATGGTTTGAGATTGAAACCTGGTGATCAAATTGGAGGACATTTGACCAAACTGAAAGGAATCAGAACAGAATTGAGAGAAAGAGGTCATAATATTGATGATATTCAAACGATCAGCATTATCATTAGCTCATTGAACTATGAATGGAAAAATGCCATTACAAAAATTAACCAAGCGCCTATTGCTCAATGCACATTGGACAATGTATGTAGACTTTTAATTGAAGAAGAGGCATTCATGTTAGCCATACCACATTTGAGAGGACCACCCACAGCAAGAGCTCCAGCAAGGCGTCCCTTCCGAGGAAGAGCCTATGTTCCAAGGATGCCAAGATGCAACATCTGCAATCGTGTGGGACATGCCACCCGGGATTGTCCCCAATGAGCTCCAGCTCCTGTCTCATACCAGCCCAGAGGAACAGACTCCAGAGGCAGAGGCAGAGGCGGAAGACAAGGTCATTGTGGTCCCCGGCATGATCTACAAGCTCCACCTGCTACACTGGCTTTAACCAATGATCCACAACCTCATCCAGAGTACGACAGATGACTCCTGTGGACTTTGGACAGTGGTGCAGCATTGCATGTTACCTACAGAAAGGAACTTTTCACAGAGATGCACGAGTCTGAACCTGAACTATGTGAACTTTATTCTTTTTCCAATCATCTTTGTCAGGTCAAAAGAAAAGGAACTGTTTATGTTGAAGAGCTCGATACATTCATCCCTGATGTTTATTACATACCAACAGCAAATAGCAGTTTGCTTAGTCAGGCTCACTTGTCTAGGGTTTTAAAGTTCCAGGTTCACCACCTCGAGAAAGCAAGTTACATAGTTAAAAATGGAGATATTGTCGCTGAAACCATGTTGATTGATGGTGTTTATCACTTAAAGCCAAAGCCTAAATTGCAAGCACAGGCAAGTATACAAACTCCAGAGAAGGAGAGCACAGGCCCAGAGAGAGATATTCCAGAGGGAAATCCTGTTGCTACTCCAAAGGCTTCTAAAGCCAACAAAAAGAAAATTAGGAAACAGGTTGCTCAGAACAAGCCTGAGGTTCCTCATAAAACTGTTAATGTTGAAAATTCACTAACTGGTAAACCTTTGCATTACAGGTGTATCCACAAGTGGCATAGAAGATTGGGGCATGCCAGTTTCCGTGTTCTTAGGAAAATGCCGGAATTCACAAAAGGTTTGGATCTAAAGGGGTGTAAGGTGTTTTTGGATTGTGCTGTCTGCAAGAAAGCCAAATCCAAAGCAGCAGCCATTCCCAAACACGCTACACACCTGTCAACACGCATTTTTGATTTGGTACACACTGAAATGGACAGTTGGTCCATTTCCGCCAACGCTTGGTGGTAGGAAATATTTTCCAACAATTGTTGATAATTACTCTAGATATGGATATGTACATCCTATGACAGAAAAATCTGAGACCTTTCAGATCTTTAAAGACTTTGCAGCCCTTGTTTCTACCCAACACCAAGTTCACATCGCCAGAATCCAGAGTGATCATGGTGCTGAATTCATGTCTCAGCGTTTCCAGGATTGGATGCGTAAGAATGGAATTATTCACCAGACTTCAGCTCCTTACACACCGGCTCATAACAGAGTCATAGAACGATGACAAGGGGTCCTGCAAACCATGATGCATTGTCTCCTAGAAGACGCCAACCTTAGTATGCCATACTGGGGTGAAGCTATCAAATATGCAAATTACATTGTCAACTGTACTTGGAGCAGTGTAATAAATCAGACTCCTTTCTTCATGATGTTTGGTTACAAGCCAGATCTCAAAAACCTCCATATTTTTGGTTCATACGCTATGGTGAACATTCCCTTTGCTCAAAGAAGAAAAGGAGGTCCAGTAGCAAAGAGACTGATATATATGGGTATTGATGATAACTCAAAATGGAGCAAATTTATTGACTCCAGACATGTAATTGTGATTTTCCAATCTGCTAATTTTGAGGAAGATGTTGACTGGTCCAGGATTCATTCCAATGATCCTGGAGTTTATTTTCCTAGAGATGATATTGGTGATGCCATGCAGCCTGATGACCAAGATTCACAGGCAAATGTTCCATCCACTAGTTCTTCTCCACCTGATGTTTCATCTTCTCAAGCCGCGGATGCTGACGCTAGTGACGAATGTGAGGACGAGGATGAAGCAGAAGAAGAATGGACTGTTGTTCTGAGACGTTCCAAGAGGGCCACAAAAGGAATCCCTCCACAACGATTTTCATGGCAACTGACAAAAACACCCTTGCCTTTGATTTGCAATGTTACACTTCCACCTGATACATTCACACAAATCAAGCATCTTCCTGATTGAGAGCAAGAGAAGTGGTATGATGCAATGCAGGTTGAAATGGACAGTCTAAAGAAACTTAAGGTGTTTACACCTGCAAAACCTCCAACAAGCAAAAGGGTCATTGGCACTCAATGGGTCTACAGAATCAAAAAGAAGCCAAACGGTGAATCATTGTACAAGGCCAGATTTGTAGCTCAGGGTTTTGCTCAACGTTATCCTGAGGACTACACAAATACCTACTCACTGACAGTCAGAACTGAGAGTGTAAAAATTGCTTTAGCAACTGCAACTATCCTTGGTTTAGAAGTTTTCCAGTTCGGCGTTGACACGGCTTATCTACATGCTGACCTAGATGAAGAGATCTATGTAAGAGTTCCTCTAGGGTTCCGACACCAAGAAGGGGATACCTGTTTTCTACAAAAAAGTCTTTATGGTCTGAAACAGTCTGGTTTAATATGGTATTTATGTCTTACTGACAAACTAAATTCAATGGGCTTTATTAAGTCCAAAACTGATGAGTGCGTGTTCACAAAAAGATCTAACAATGCATATGAAATAGTTCTTGTTTATGTTGATGACATTGTTTATATTGGTCCAAATAAGCAGATGAGTGAAAGTTTTGCCAAAGCTTTGCAGAAATCTTTCAGTCTGAAATCTTTAGGTCATGTTAGCACTTATTTAGGTGTTCAGATTGACAAAACACAGAAGGGATTTAGTCTTTCACAAGAAGATAAAATTGAACAAATTTTGCATCATTGCAACATGAAGGATGCTAACACAACAAAGACACCCATGCAAACAGATTTTCACAACTTGACACAAGAACCAAGTCCTGAGTTCGAGGATCAAACACTTTATCGTTCAGTCATTGGGTCACTGTTGTACATTAATAGTTGGACCAGACCCGACATTGCACTTAGTGTTAATCTCTTGTCTCGACATGTAGGTAAGGCAAAACAGTTTCATTGGACATGTTTTAAGAAATTATTGAAATACCTAAAACACACTAAACACATGAAGTTATTGTTAGAACCAACACATACTGATTATGCAGAGTTATGTTGTTATGCAGATTCTGATTGGGCGAGTGATAAGAAATCACACAAAAGTACTTCAGGTTATATGATGTTCTTAAATGGATGCCTGTTTACTGGCAAGTGCGTAAACAGAATTTTTTTTCTTGTTCATCTACTGAAGCTGAATATGCTTGTGTTTCAGATGCATGTAACTTGGTTTGATGCTTTGGTCACAGATATCTGGACACGTCCAATCCGACCAATCACCGTGATGGAAGACAATGAATCAGTGGTTTATATTTCTGAATCACATTTCACAGGTTCTAAGTCCAGACACATTGACATCCGTTATCAAAACATAAAACAATTGGTGAAACTGGAGGTTTTGTTAAAATGCAGTATGTATCTGCACATGATCAGATTGCTGACATCCTCAACAAACCATTCCCAGCAGCTCAACACGAGTATCTGCGTAAGAAGATGTGCCTTATTTGATGATGTACCTGATGTTCGCTCAACTGGCAAAGAAGGGGATTGTCACTGCATTCTTGTATTTACCAGCTGAGCTCTCATTTCTGGACTAATAGACTTGCCGTAGATGCTCAGAAGTTCTTATCAGTATCTAACTGCACATCCTCCACATTCCTTTCTTGCCTTCATCTTAACTTCTTTGTTCTCTTGCTGAGAGGTCCGGCAGGAACGCTTGCCAAGATGTAACTAATTAGTTAGCAAGAGTTATTTTTATTTTACTTTTACAATAAAATGAGTTTTCTTAGAAAATACTTCTTCGGATTTGTTTTCTCAGAATATGTTTGCAAGGAGAGCCAACGGTCCAACTTTTAATCTGAGGTGTGATTGTCCCAGAGCCAGGATGGGATCAATCATCGCCCTGACAGTGGGTTCCAACCGGCATTACTACCAGTTCTCTTCATGCACGCGCTTTGTGTGTGATTGCTGCGCAAGCATTTTAGGTAGCTCTCCAGCTGAAGTGTGGCAATCCATTATGCCATACCTATCAGTTGGGCTAAGAAAGAAGAAATAAAGGTAGGAATAACACGGGATGGGCGGGGGCGGGCAGGAGGGCCCAGCTCCCAGACAAAGAGAAACGATTTGGTGATGTCATATCATCACCGGGCCAAACCAAGAGGAACCCACCACTGGGTATAATACTGCAAAATTTTACTAGATGCAGTACGTAGAAGAAACTACGAAGAAATTACTTGTTCTATAAAATTTGTTGACTTTGATTTATTTCAAAATTCTAAGCAGAGTCATATTTAGTTAGTAATATAATGGACCATTGACCATGAACACCACCCTCTAAAATCAGACACAACTGGACCTTTATCTTTATCTTTTCTGATTATTTGAAGAGATATTATAAATCTGTTAAAAGATATTCATACACAGAGATTGAGAATTATAGTGTAGAAATTATTTACAGTAAAAATAGTATAAAACCATCATAAAATGACTATTCTTTTTCCCTAAGAAAAATAATTGCTTAATCATTTAGCAGTCTTTGATATATCCATAATTTTTGCAGACTGAGAGGGGAGTCCTAGGCACCATATTCCATATTCTTGTTCTCCCCTTCAGAAGGGACTATGTTTCTCTTGCTCTAGTCACTTTTTCCTAATGTTGGAGAATCTGCATTTGAAATTCTCAAGGTCAAAACAAGAGGAACTTAGAATCCAGGCACCCCCCAATGCTTTTCTATTACTTTCCAATTGCTTCTTGAATATATCCCCAATAGAAGGGAATAAATGTAGCTGAGGCTGAATTGTGGAATCCTTGGTGCTATGATGATGTTATCTAGTTGGGTAAATAAAATATCTGCAAGCAACATTCAAGCTCAGAGAACACCAAGAAGTCCACTGTTGAATATGTTGCTATTCACCTATGAATGGTTTAATCATCTATGGTTTTTCCCCCCAGTGCCTTAGTCTTATTCACTCAAATGCTACATTTGAGGAAGTGAAAAAATTGGCAGAAACTGTTGTAGCACTTTATCAGAAATATTGTCATACTGATTATTCAGGCCCAGAATGTACAAAACCTTTGATAAGTTATTGGAAGCTAAATTGGAGTATGTATAATTGGCATATTGTTAAGAAGAAAAATGAGTGCATTAACTCCATTCTCAAGAAACCAATTTTCCTGCAAATTAAAACCCTTAACATGTCTGTCCTTCCAACTTCCAACTAGGATGTAATATCTGGCCAGCCAAGCTAATCATATCCCCTCCCCAAATTGTTTATTCCTGCATTAAGCTACATTTTATTAACTTGGGTTATTGGACAACAATCTGGAAGGATCATACACTAATTCAAAATCAAACAAACCTAATGCAATATGTGAACCCAAGTATAATTGCTGAAGGCAATAGGGAGTCCCTCCCTTTTTTAAAAAAAAAAAAACCTCAAAATTGTATGGAAACGTACTCATAAAAGTCAGAAGATGTGTTGGAATGCAGAAGGGATCTGGATTTTCAAGAGATAGTGGCCCTGTACCATATAGGGTTTTAAAGATGGTGACCAACATCTTGAATTGCACCCAAAAAGGAATTAGCTGTTGTATAGAATACTGTCCCAATTCTCATTTAAGTAAAATCCTATGCTTGTTATGTAAGTATTCATTTGATACAAAATGAAGATCAAAATACATGCACATGTAATTCATAAACCATTAGCAATTTCAGTGATGGAGTCAAAACTGAAAATTTCTTCTTGAAGAAAGTACGAAGAATTATCAGTACATATAACTATATGCATGAAGCCAAAGTAGTGTATTAGTTAGAATGCTAGAGTAGGAGTGGAAAGTGCAAGTTCTAGTCCTCCATCAGGTATCAAAACCAGCTGGCTGATTTTGGGCCAGCTATTCTCTTTCAGTGCAAGCAAATCATTTTTTTTCCTATTTTGATTTGTCCATTATTACACTTTGTTAAATTAAGAACTTGACAATCAGTGATCTACCAGTTGTAGCGATTGATTGGAAATTAGAATGATAACAATAATACATGCACATACACCTACACACACAAGCATAGATATACACGTAAGAGAGAGAGAGAAAACCATAAAATTTTGTTTAATGAAGAGATCACATATGTATAGACATAGGCACACATCATATGATGATGTGCATTGCTAGTCTATTAGTTATTAGTTTCTAGCCCAGAATAGCAAAATTCAAATGTTTACTCAGATGTGAAACCTTGACATTTAAAATCATGGACCTTTGCTCTGAACCTGACACAAAAACTCTAGTGCAATCACATCCTTTTGATTCAGCTTTGGATAAAATTTCCAATGGTTTAAGGTTATTGGGAAAGAGAAAAAACAGTTTACTTTACTTTTTTGAAATATGATAGGCCAAAAGTCTATTTATTCATGTTCTGGATAAAAAATGCTGACATTTCTTCAGGCAAGATTTGTCTTTAACAAAAAAAAAAAAAGGCCAAATATTTTATTAGAGTAATTATTAACAGGTGTCTTTCCTTTGACCTTTCCATAGGTACAGGATATGGTGGGTGGTGATTACTCTGCATGATACAATATAAAATTTCAGTCTGTCCATGTGTTCTTCCTACCTTGTTCAGACTAGCTCCCAAACAATTTGGAAACATGAAGTGGGTAATATTTGTTTCTTTGCTTTGCTTGGTAAGCTTTGCTGAACTGAAAAACCTGCCTAGACGATATCGGCATACTGGTATGTTTTCTGTTTCTCACTCTCAGTTTTTCAGATTTTCATTTGATTGTTCAGATTGGTATTGAATTCATAGTACTACCCTGGAAGCATAGATTAAAAATGGAGTCCCCAGGAGATTATATGTTCCTTCGACAGCATTTTCTAGACTATACCCTAGTTTCTCTTCAAACCATATGAATCTTTTGCATTTTCAACATAATTTTTATCCAAGAATTTCCCAGTGAATTACGTTTGATTGATGATTAGAGATATCTATTAAAAATAATAGAATCTGCTTATCATGATTAGCAATATTTGGAGGGCAAAAAATATCCCACAATAAATCTTAAATGGTATTTATGTGACTAATGATTTTTAATGTGCATTTTCCATGCCCTTAATCATAGCATTCTCTATTTCAGACCCTGACATCTGTTTTAATCAGGTATAATCCTGCAAAATTTACTAGATGCTTATAAGAAATCACTAAGAAGTTATTTGTTCTACAGAATTTGTTGGCTTTAATTTATTTCTATATTCTAAGCTGGGTCATATCTAGTTAGTAGTAATATAGTATACTATTAAGAAATATTAGAAGGAAGGTAGTCCCATTGAGACATCTAAAGACCTGTGAGAAAGAAATGATAAAATCATTTTGTTTTATTGTTTTATCATTTTGTTTAAGAAGACCATCTAAGATGTGTTCAAGTAGTTTCTGGGAACTGCATTATAAGTATTATCTCTTTTATTTCAGTACAAGAGACATCAAATTTTAAAACAATTATTTTTTAATTATTTTATTTATATTATTGAAAGATACACAAAAAATATTGGAGTACATCTAAGCATTGCAGTATCTTCTCAGTCTTTGCAATGTGTTAAATAAGTTTAGAAGACATCAATTTGTTCTTGTATATGGTATGATACCATCAGTTTCTAGGTGTTGCATTACATGCGTTACTATCTTTTGTTTCATTACAAAAGAAATCAAATTTTAAAACAACACTGTTTTATAAAATAATGACTATTTATATTATTGGGCAGATTTGCAAAAAGAAAAAGGAAGGAAGGAAGGAAGGAAGGAAGAAAAGAAAAAAGAATGAAAGAAAGAATGAACATCCTGAAGATTACAAGCTCTCTTCAATCTTTTCAATAATTTTGGAATACATCAATTTGTTTTCACATATAATAAAATATTGTCATATTCAGAGTAGTTTACCAAAAGCGCAAAGAATAATAATTCTTTCTTGGAATAGCGGGTAATTTTTTTTCACTACTTTCTTTACAGATGACCATCATTGGACCATCAGTCTTGCCTCTCAAATACCAACTTATGATTTTGGTGCCATGTAAGTCTGCCAGTAAATTGTGTCATAAATTATAAAACTATATAATAAAAGATATACCATACATAGAGATTGAGAATTATAATATAGTGAAGGTTTACAATAAAAATAGCCTAAAACCACCATAAAATTGTTATTCTTCTTCCCTAAGAAAAAAAAATTGTCTCTGTCATTCAGCATTATGTCATTCAGCACTATGTCATTCAACATAGCTAGAGTACCATGATCTTCAAGCTCTCAGGGTCAGAACAAAAAGAACTTGGAATCCAGGCATTTCCCAGGGTTCTTCTGCACCCACTACAACAGAAGGGAATAAATACAGTTCAGACTGTATTTTTAATAATCTGTACTATTTTCCAGTGTTTTAGGCTTATTCGCCCAAAGTATACCAAATGCCACATTTGAGGAGGTACAAAAACTGACAGCAAATACTAAAGCTATTCATCAGAAATGTGTTGATAATGAATATTCAAGCCCAGAATGTACAAAGCCTTTGGTAAGTGTTTGGAAGCTAAATTGGATACTACAGACATATTGATTAACTAAATACTTAAAGTTCTGTTTAACTACCTGGTTGTTGTTGTCTTTTTGACATACTTTTAGGAGTAAAATTAATGCATTAACTCTATCCATCCTAAGAAAACAATTTCTCTCCAAATCAAAATTGTTAACATTTCTGTCTTTCAAACTTTAAAACAAGTTTCACTATCTGTCCTGTCTTGCTGTA
Source organism: Ptyas mucosa (assembly GCA_012654045.1). Taxonomy (NCBI): domain Eukaryota; kingdom Metazoa; phylum Chordata; class Lepidosauria; order Squamata; family Colubridae; genus Ptyas; species Ptyas mucosa. The sequence continues at coordinate 512,405 of WNWU01013919.1, read as the reverse complement.
ATATCCCCAGCACTGCTCACCAGTGCATTAAGCTACATTTTATTAAATTGGGTTATTAGACAAATTACAGCTGGCGAGGAAATATGCTATTCCAAAATAAAACAAACATAACACAATGTATGGACTCAATTATTTGTAACTTTGACAATCTGAAGTATCATATCATATATATGTGTACATGCAATGTACATACTATATATATGCACACACACACACACACACACTATGCATACATACAAACTCTGCATGTATCCATATAAACCTTGGCATTTAAATCCATGAATCCTAGTCTATGGACTACATTATCTGATTAGTTCTGTGGAGCAATAAACGATGGGCAGAAGCACACTGCTTAATAGTTTTTTTTTTAAATCATTTCTTGTCTCTTGATGTCTTCTTTGGAGGAAAAGTGTCTACAGAAAAGCAAGCAGAAAACATCTGATCTTCCATATATGAATCTGGAGTCTAATCTCATATCATCTGGCTTTAACAAGATTTAATATAATATGGATATTATATTAATTATATAAATTAATTGTATATTAATTATGTAAATTAGTCATATATTAATTTTATAAATTACTGCTCAATAATGCTTATTTAACTGACATATTTTCTGTTCTCTAGAGTATAGTTTTCCTGGATGTGCTCTGCCATGATGAAGAGTTTTCCAAGAAATATGGAATTAATGACTGTTGTGCCAAGGCTGATCCAGAAAGAAATGAATGTGTTTTGTCCCATAAAATTTCATCAATAGGAAGTGTTTCTTCCTTTGTTCATCCTTCTGCAGAAGAAGCTTGCCAAGCACATCACAATAACAGAAATGATGTTCTAGCCCAGTAAGTCAATTGGCTGAAAGTTGTAGCTTAGAATCATTACGTCTTGTTTAAGTGAATGACACTTTTGTAAAATTGCACATACTGCTTCTTAATTTCATTTATAAAATGCAAACAATATATGAACTTTATTGACTGTTTCTAACAGGTTATTCTTGCTTATGGTTTCATTCAACTATCTATTACTTCTTCCATGAAGTTTCATTCTATAACAATCCAACCTCATACATCTGTTGATTAGTACAGTGCAGTTTGATAATTTTGGAAATGTAAATCATGCTAAGAAAGATGTGATGATATTATGTCTATTATTTCACTAAAGTGAGTATAAGAACAGGTGCTCAGACATTATATAAATTAAAATGAGAAGATTCAATCTTCATCTTCCCCATAATAGCAGCAATTTAAAAGTACAAGGATATTGCAGTACAAACATATTCCCATCACCATATTATTTCAGGTCCTACTGTTGTGTACGTCTACTATCCATTAGATAGCAACTCTCAAATTTATCCTCATTAGGCTATTATAGAACAGCACTGTTGACTAACTTAAAAAAACTTCATCTGCCTATTATTTTTTGTAATATAAATATTGTTTCCTCAGATTTACACATATACACGTTTTATTTTTCATAGCCATCTTTATGAGATCTCCAGAAGAAATCCAACAGCACAAATTATTGTACTCTCTACAGCAACTAAAAGCTTTGATAAAATATTGGAAACTTGCTGTGAAGAAGTAGAAAAAGATACCTGCATCCAAAAAAAGGTATTTCATTTTGCATCTTGAAACTTGTAGAAAAAAAATTGCAATACTTACTCCTTCAGGATTCATCAGAAGTTATTTATATCAAGTGAGGCCATTTCAACTCTAGTAATTCTGTATAACTATTAAAAAGAACACAAAGATATAAAATATATAAAATATAAATGTAAACTGTCTTTTGCGATTGGGATTGTACCCAATGTGCAATTGTTATTATTAATCTCTTTTCTTATACCTTTTTCCCAATTTACTGGACAATAATGCAAAACATTTCCTTCTTTTCTCTTTTGGTTTTGTAATAGGCAGCAGAGGTCAGAAAGAAAGCCAGGGAAATTATTGATGAACAGGAGAACACTTGTTTCAATCTGAATAATTATGGAAAGGAAACTTTATATGCATTGTAAGTCTAATTTATTTGGGATGGAGTGAGGAATGAAATCCTAAGAACATGCATCAAAAAATTCTGAATCTAGGCTTTGGGATCATCTTGAGCAAATATTAATATGTTTCAACATGCAGGATGTATTCGCTATCCAAAACAAATTTACATACTATTGATGTACCTTTTTCCCTGAAAATAAGATATCCCCTGATAATAAGTCTAATTGGCTTTTAGAGCACATGCACTAAAATAAGCCCCCCCCCACAAAAAAAATATTTAAATGCATGTGCAGCCGGTCTCCACCATTTCCTCTGATTAGGGTTAGGGAGAAAGAGCTGGAAATCAGGTAAGACGGCAAGAGGAGCCCCATCTTGCTCCACATGCTCCAAAATAATAAGACCTCCCTGAAAATAAGGCCAAGCACTTATTTCGGGGTTCAAAAAAATATAAGACATGGTCTTATTTTCAGGGAAACATGGTAGCTATAAAATAAAGGAGAATTAATTCATTTTGTCATGTGTCCTATCTGGCTTACCTGGAAGGGTAGCAATCAGGCATATTCAGAAAAGACTTCGGTAGTGAAAGCTAAAAATAAGCAGACAATAGCTTATTGATATTATTGACAAAATCTTCATTGATTCTGCCCTTGTCTATGAAACACCTCAAAAGGGAAAGGGGACAGAACAAATGAAAGTATTTGATTGATAAAAAAAAGTTTCAGGGATCATCTCCAAAGACAGGAGATGGAAGGAAATAAGGAGGCTTTTTATAATTCTTCAAATTTTATTTGTCTAGAGACACAAGACATTTCAAAATAGTGTGAATAATGACAAGGTCTGGGCTCAACAATTTCGTATTTTAACCATCTGGGAAAAACCTCTTTAAATATCTTTAAATAACAGAATCTTGTAAATCTGAAAGTACTTTTCCCATCCTTTATTTTTACTTTCATGGAAACTACAGGGGATCCCTTCTGAGGTGATTCACACACCCCTTTTTATCTGTGTGGGCTGAGATGGTTGACTAGACTACTGTCTCCCAAATCCATTCCCATATACCATTTTTTTAAACAAACAAAAGATCCCATATGAGGAACTTAAATAGGAAGGAAGGAAGGAAGGAAGGAAGGAAGGAAGGAAGGAAGGAAGGAAGGAAGGAAGGAAGGAAGGAAGGAGAGCCACTGTTAGGAATTTTTATGTATAAATTCATATAAATAATCTTAATTCCATATGTAATGGTTCAATCAGTGGTGGGATTCAGCCGGTTCGCACCAGTTCCCCCGAACCAGTAGCTAACTACGCCCAGCCATGCCCCTTACCCCTCCCAGCCACTCGCCTTGGATGAGGCTGATATGTAATGCCTTTTCTCTTGCTGCGCGGCCTCCCAGTCAGCATTTCCCTAAATGAGAAAGCTGGCCGGGGTCAGTCCTAGCCTTGCTATCCATCACAGCTAGGAATCTCAAATAAAGCTGTTATAGCACGGGAATAATGAGAGGCCCAAGCAAGCTAGTGACAACAGCTCTTTAATTCAGGGTGAGACTTCAGCAAAGAAACACAGGCAATAGCCTTCCTTATATACAGTTCAGAAACAACCGTTAACCAATCAAGAACAGTTCCCAATTCAAATCTCCTGCTCAAATAGATACATACATAACACCCCTCCATTCCCAGAAAACACTTAGGCTACAAATTTACATTTTTACATACAAAATCATGCAGGTGACCAGGGCGTGTTCTCACTCTGGTTGACCTGCGCAGTTCAGTTGTTGGCGAAGCGTCAAGCCAGTCAGAGAGGCCTGTTGTCTCTTCTGGCTCCGCCAATGGAACCTCCTGGATTTCTTCTGAGGTGTGGTATTCCCTGGCAGGGAGTGTTGGTTCGATGGGGCGGCGCTGGAGCCTAGGCTTGCCAGATAAGTAATCCGGTTTACTCGGGCTTGAGGTAGCTGTGGTGGGAAAACTTTGGCAATCGGGTTCAGTAATACTTGAATATTTAGAGTCTTCACAGTCTAAACGTTTCCGCAACTGATCTATATGTCTCCTCCAAATTTTCCCTTGCCCTACATCGACTGTATATGATTTAGGACCGGTGATACCCACAATTTGTCCAGCAACCCAAAGCGGTCCATTACGTCCATTGGCGTAATTTCTTGTGAACACTGTGGTTCCTACTTGAAATTGTCATAATCTTATTCCCTCCCCTTTAAATGTGTCTTGGGAGTAGTTGGGATGTAATCGGCCTAGGATACATCTAAGTTTCTGGCCCATTAGGAGTTCTGCCGGACTGCGCCCTGTGGCAGTGCATGGGGTAGCATGTTGTATTGCTAGAAACTGGTTGATCCTAGTTTGCCAATCTCCTGCATCGAGCCTGGAGAGGGCTTCTTTGGTGGTTCTTACAAATCTTTCAACAAGGCCATTAGAAGCCGGATGAAACGGTGCTGACAAGGCGTGCCTAATTCCTAACTCTGCCAAATAGCTTTCAAAGTGTGTGGCCGTGAATTGGGGCCCGTTGTCCGATACCAGGGTATCAGGCAATCCGTGGGTTGCAAAGAGTTTCCTGAGGACCTTTATTACTGCTTTGGACGTGGTAGACAGCATTAAAGCTATTTCTAGCCATTTAGAGAAAGCGTCGACAATTATTAAGAAGTTCTGTCCATGAAAAGATCCCGCAAAGTCTATGTGAATCCTCCCCCCTGACTCTTTTGGCCTCTCCCACTCTTTGACAGGGGCTGAAGGGGGATCCGGCCAGGATTCCTGACATGGCCTACACTTGCCTACCCATTCAATGACATCCTTATCAAGCTGTGGCCACCACACATAACTCCTTGCTAAACCTTTCATGTGGACAATACCAGGGTGCCCCTCATGCAAAAGTTCCAGAATCCTTTGCTGTAACCGTAAGGGAATCACCACCCTATCGCCCCACAACAGACAACCCCCTTGCATGGACAATTCGTTCTTTTTGTTAAAGAAAACTTGAAATTCCCCATTGTCCACCTTGGTCGGCCATGCCCTCATGACCCAACCCATAACGGTACGAATAACAGTGTCTTTGGTAGATGCTTTTGCCACCTCACCAGACGTAAGCAGCCCCAATGACACAACATCCATCAACAATAAGAGGCCTCCGGCGTAGGGTCTTCCAACAAGTCAGGAAGGGGGCAGCAACTGAGGGCATCTGCATGGCCCAAGGTTTGTCCCGGCCAGCGTACCAATCGATACGAATAGGCGGCTAGAAAAATGGCCCACCTGGTCATCTGGGGGGAAAGGGTGGTGGGGGTGGGCTTGTCCCCGGCTAGGAGTCCCAACAGAGGCTGGTGATCAGTCACAAGTTCAAAAGTCCGGCCAAACAAATACTCGTGAAACTTTTTAACTCCTGCAATAGCCGCTAAGGCTTCCCTGTCCAGTTGACTGTAGTTTTGTTCTGCACTGGACAGGGTGCGAGAGTAATATGCAATGGGCGCCTCTGACCCATTCGGTAGTCTATGGCTCAGCACAGCGCCCACTCCAAAAGGGGATGCATCGCAAACGAGGATAAGCAGCAAGTTCGAATTGTACTGTATTAGGAAACTGTCCTCTGACAAAAGTCCTTTGACATCCTTGAAAGCAGCTGCCTCTGCTTTGCCCCAAACCCATGGAACGTTTTTTCCCAATAGTCTGTGTAGGGGTTCTGCTATGGTTCCCTTGTTTTTAAGGAACATTGTATAAAAGTTCAAAAGTCCCAAAAACGCCTGCAGTCCAGCCTTGGATGTTGGTGTGGGTGCGTTTTGGATAGCCCTAACTTTGCTTTCTGTGGGGTGGATGCCGGACCCATCAATTTGGTAACCCAAAAATTCTATGGAAGGAACTGCGATCATGCATTTGTTTTTCTTAACTCGCAGTCCCACTTCCCTAAATTTTAAAAGTACTCGTCGCACTCTATCTTTAAGTTGTGATTCATTTTGGGCACTGATGAGGACATCGTAAAAATAGGATACCACCCCCAGCAGTCTTGTAGCAGGTACTCCATGGTGCTTTGAAATAGCCCTGGTGCTACGCTAACCCCAAACTGGAACCTGGTGCATTTAAAGGCCCCTCTGTGAGTTACAATAGTTTGCGCTTCTGCGGTAGCGTCATCGACCGGCAGCTGCTGGTATGCCTGCGCCAGGTCTAATTTTGTGAATATTTTGCCGGGCCCCAGGGAATGAAGTAAATGGTGAACCACTGGCACAGGATACGAGCTCTGCTGGAGCGCCTTGTTGAATGAACACTTATAGTCAGTTCAGATCCTTATGGATCCATCCGACTTGACTGGCGTGACAATAGGGGTTTCTCACTTAGCATGATCTACAGGGACCAGTATCCCCTGCCTGATAAGTTTATCCAGCTCTGCATCTATTTTAGGTTTCAAAGCAAGTGGCACCCGTCTCGCTTTGAGCCTAATTGGGGCTACCTGAGGGTCTAAATTAAATGAAATAGGGGTCCCCACGTACTTGCCCAGCGCCTCTCCAAAAACGTCCTGGAATTTGTGTATGAGACTGTCCTTGAGAGACGGTCCACTGAGACTGTGAATGCCCGTAAACCCCATGCCAAGGGCTCGGAACCAAGTGAGGCCCAGAAGACTCAGTAGCAGCTTGCTGACAATCGTCAGGGGTAGTGTTTCTCAGAACTTGCCATAGGTGACCCGGAATGTGCCCACGCCTTCTACTGGAACTCAATTTCCTTGATAGTCAAGGAGATGAACCCGTTGTCATGACAGCTGGCTTTTCTTGAAGTTAGGAATGAAATTCTTAAGTGTTGTCCAGGACATGATTGATAAAGCTGACCCGGTATCGCTCTTCATTTCGCATGGTTTTCCACCAATTTCTACCCGGGTGTATATTTTTTCTTCTGCAGTTGTCCTGGCTTGGCCTATTCTCATGCTGTAGGTTTCCCGCTTTTGATTCTCATGCCGTTTTTCAATGCTGCCATTTCTGGTTGGCTGTTTTGAATGCGCTGGCTCCAAATGCGGTCACGTAGTTTGTTACCTCTCAGAAATGGAGCTCTACAGACTCTTGCCAAATGTCCTTTTTTCTCACAGCGCCTGCAAACAGCATCTCTGTATTTACAAGTCTGTCTTTCATGAGCCCCGCCACAGCTAGAACAGCTTTCTCGGCGACTATTTTGACCACTTTTTTTCCTTTCGGTATGGAAGTCGTCCTCATCTGACTCTTCCTCAGTACTGGTCTGCACTTCGGTATACAGGCATGGACTTTTTGGAGTCTTTTAAACTTGGACAGTGTAGAGTTTCGGCAGCTTCTGTGGATGATTCATGCACTCTTGCTTCATCTAGAGCTCCGGCTAAGGTCAAATCTGGTTTCGTGAGTAGTCGCCTCTGTAACTGCGTATCTCTAACGCTGCAGATTAGTTGCTCTAGAAGTGCATCTTCTAAGTCTCGGTGATCGCAGTGCATTGCGGCTTTTCTTAGGCTCGCCATGTAGGCACTGACCGGTTCTCCCTCTTTTTGTACTTGTTGCCTGAACTCGTAGTGTTGTACAAATTTCGAAGAAACCAGAGCCTAGTGAGCCCTGAGGGTGGCTTGCAGTATGTCCCAGGAGACAGTCTGTACCGGCGTTGGTTCACAGAGGGATTCGGCCATCTAAAAAATGTCGGGCCTGCAGTGGCTCAAGAAGAGAGCTCTCTTTCTGTTCGCTGAAAGACCTTGCATCTCACTGGCCTCCAAGGAACACTCGAACCTGGTCATATACGACCCCCATTTCTCCCGGTCTGGATCGAAAGGTTTTGGTGGAACATAGGCAGCCATTGCGGTATGCCTTCCCGTTGTCCGCTCATCACCCTGGCTGAATCTCTAAGCTCTAAGCATAGCTGGCTGGAGAATTCTGGGAGTTGAAGTCCAGAAGTCTTAAAGCTGCCAAGTTTGAAGACCTCTAATCCAACCCCCTGTTCAGGCAGGAAAACAGGATGCCAAATCTGAGTGGAGGGCCTGGGAAAGGTGTCAGAATAATACTTAGAAGGGACCTTCGAGGGAACCCTATACCATTTCAGAGAAATGGCTGTCCAGTCTCTTCTTGAAAACCTCCAGCGTTGCAGCACCCAGAACTTCTGAAGACAAGCATTCCATTGATTAATTGTTCTCACTGTCAGGAAATTTCTCCTTAGTTTTAGGTTGCTTCTCTCTTCAGAAGAGAGTTTCCATCCCTTGCTTCTTGTTTTGCCTTCTGCTGCTTTGGAAAATACATTGTCCCCCCTTTTTTTTTCTGGCAGCCCCTTAAAAGCCTGTTGCCTATCACACTCTTGGGCAAAGCATGTGAGCCATTTCCTCCTTTCAGTGGTCAATGAAAGTGCATCTATAGTATGTAGATGCAGATAATTAAGTTGAAAAAAGTGAGCAACACTTTACAGAACTATAGATACGTTGAGGCCGGGGGTGACAAGGAGTGGCTGAGAGGGGAGGGGCTGGGCAAAAATGCCCCTTGACATGAGTGATGTCGAGTTGGCCATGCCCACACAATCATGTGACCACCAAGTCATGCCCACCAAGCCACACCCACAGAACTGGTTGTTAAAACATTTGAATCCCACCACTGGGTTCAATCAAACAAAGATTGATGAAAATATTAATTTAGGAAAAAGTTAACGTAAAAAAAAACTTTACAATGACATTTACAACCTTTGTAGATCTATAAAACAAAGGAAAAATAAGATCAGAAGTACAGTTGTGGTTTCATTTAAATGTGCTTCACATAACAACCAATTGTTGGTCTCAATTATGGTTGCTAAACAAGGACTACCTATAAAGCAATATGCTTAGTATACAAATAGCAAGAGGAATAACTAGAGAATTTTAAGCAGTTTTGTAAAATTCTTGAAAACTTTTGATCATAATAAATATATACATTTCTTACGCAAAATGGTAAAGTTTCTTTGACTCAACCTGATGCGTACATGGATATACCTTTGTTTTCCATTATAGGATCAGGTATAATAAATCAGAGTCCAGGGTTAGGTCTAAAATGAATGCATTTATTTTAATCTATCTCTAAACAAGAATTTGAATTACTATAAGCCAAGGCACATTGGGGTAGATAAGAGTTAGTGGAATTCAAGGGTGCATGTGGATTTCTTGTAGGAGTAAAAGGGAATCTAAACTGATAAGGCACTTGACCCTTCCCTTGGGCTCAGCCTGGCCATCTCCTACATCTTGTTTGTTACGCATTTTGTCCAAGGATTTTCTTTTTACTTCCAATTTGTTTACAAGTCTTGTGTTTCATAGTGTTTTACCACACAAATGCTTAAAAGGTTGAACCCTATATAGCTTTATATATGATGTGACATACCCATGGAAACCTTTATTTTTTTATATTTTCTGATACTTACCAAGAAGATTACTCATCTTGAAAGAGACTGATTTCTGAGTATGTGAAATTCTCTTGGGTCTATAAATTTCAAGAAATTGCTACTCGTGTTAAAGTCTGATGGTATGCTAAAAAGGATCATGAGGATGTTTTTTTTAAAAAACATTCTCATGATCTTTGAGAATTTGTTTCAGATTTTTCTTAGTGGTTGTTTTCAGTTTACTGTTCTGTTGGCAGATGAGGAGGATTCTGCTTATTCATAGTTATGATTCACACACATCTTTCCAGGTCACCTTGGTTATGCCTTTCTCCTAATTTGAAAAAGTTCCCATGGGAAGAATTCCAACAATATCCCTTTCCTGGAGACTGAACTGACTAATGTTGCATATTACTGAAGTGATTATTGTTCACTGAAAGAAAAATAATTTTATCTTACCTATGTGATATTGTAACAAAGGAAACCTAATGTCAAACCACGGGGTTTGCCTTACTAGGATGGGAGGAAAATTCCTGGTGTTGGGGGGAAGATCGTAATGCCAGCGGCTGCAGACACAAATCCCCAAATCTGATTGCAAAATAAATTAACATAAGTACCTTATGTAATTATGTGGATGATCAAATTTAAAAATGAAAGAGAATGTTGGCTGGTACAAAGTGATATGGAAATAGTTTGAAAGATATATGATGAAATACCTGGAATATTCATAGACATGATAGCTACACTGTCCTTCTTAATTACAAGTAGTCCTCAACTATTCATTTAGTGACCCTTTGAAGTTATAAAGACAGTGAAAAAAGTTACTCACATTTAAAACCATTGCAGCATCTACGTGATAATGTGGTCAAAAGTCAGATGCTGGCAATTGACATGTATATATGATGGTTGCACTGTGCCAGAATCATGTGATCTTTTGTGACTTTTGACAAAGTCAATGTAGAAGTCAGATTCACTTTACAATCATGTTACTAAGTCAATAACAGCAGAGATTCATTTAACAAGAAAATTTGCAAAATAGGGCAAAACTGATTTATCAACTGTCTCACTTAGCAATAGAAATTTTGAGTTCAATTGTGGTTGTAAGTTGAGGACTAGCTGTATATGATATTGTGGAAATAATGTACATTGTAAATATTTAATGATTGCTTTGAAATAAACCTAATGCTTTTTTTTTTTGCTTTTATTTCTAGAAAATTTATTGAGACAGCAGAAAAGTTCATAAATGCTAATCTAGAAACCATAACCCATATTGCTAAAGATGTTGTACACATCCATGAAGAAACTTGTAAGGGGGATTCATTAGAGGCTACACTTGACAGAGTAAGATGTATTCATTTTATTTCTGCTGTTTCAAGCCTATGGTATTTACATAGATATGAAAGCTATAAGAAGGAGGCTCTTTTGTGTTTGATTGTTTGATTTCAAAAATGATTTTGAGTGGATAATGCACTCATTCAATGAATATACCCAATATAATGTACAAAGTCAAGAGATGGCTTCTTAAACACACCATCTCAACCCCAAAATTTTTGTTTTAGTTTAGTTTAGTTTTGATTTGGTCATTTCTTCTAGTACTACCTTTTGAATTTTTCAAATTTATCTGGTGATATTTCAGATTGATGTTCTTTTAACTTATCTTCCAATTTCCTAATTCTTGAAATTGGACTTCCACACACAAATATGCACATAGAGGTAGATTTTTATTCTGTTTAGACAATTGAGGATTGATACTATATAATATATGGTTATAGGTAGGAGACCTCTTTAATTTCCTGATATAAGAATACAGAGACCCAGATTCTGGTTCTTCTTGAGGCACATAAGCTGATCTTCAGCAAGTCAAATTTTCCCAACCCCAAACCATCAGGATATAACTCTCTCTTTAATCTGGAATATTTTTTGTTTTTGTTTTTTTGCTTTATTTTGCTGTGTGAAGTAGCACAGTACAAAAAACCAGATCCTGCAACCAAGCAAGTAGAAAAAGGAGGAGGAAAAAGAGGAGATAACTATGATATCAGAAAGAACAAATCCCTTTAACTAAAGAAGTAGAAGAATTGAAACAAGGAATAACTGAGCATCTAGACAGCAGAAACACCTCAGAATAATGTTTTCTCCATTAAAACTTGTTCCAAAGAAACATCTTGACAAGCATTAAAAGATGCCAATACTATGATATAAAATATGAGAACCAGCTCACTGCAAGAAACAAACTAATGTATTTACAGCTGTAGTTAGAAGATCAGCCTGGGAAATAAGATTGGTAAACTGAGATCAGATGCAAGCAAGCTAGAACAGATGAATGAAAAGTAGCTGAAGAACAAGTAAACCAAAGAGTACCTAATCAAGAAATACCACATGAAAACAAGGAAGATGAAAGAAGCACCTGAAATAATAAAGCAGCAAATAACATCTATAGCCAAGAAGATCAGTAAGAACGAGGGTCGAATTGCAAACTATAGGCAGAATCTCCAATTTCAATCCAATCAGAAATATTTCTACCAATCCATCAATGGAGAGATGGAAGTCAGTACCTACAAGGAAGAAACTACAATTCTGGGCACATATATGAGATAATCCAAAGAAATACAACAAGAATTCAGCTTGGTTAAAGGAGATGGATAAGTACACACACACACAAAAAGATGAAATGAAAGAACTTGTAATAACAGCAAAATGGTGGAGATAAGTTCAAGGAAGATTAAGAAGAGGTCAGCACCATGAATTGCTTGGGTTTTGGTTGAAACATCTGAGTAATCTATATCTACTTGTCCTTGCATACTGCAAGGAAGTGAAATTGAAGAGTGGTTAACATCAGACAAAATCTACCTGGTAATGAAAGTTCCAACAAAATGGGGCAGTACCAGGCAACTACAGACCACTTACCTACTTACCAACAACTTTCAAATTACTTCCTGGTGTGGAAGATGATGCAGTCCAACAACATCTAGTTGAAAATTAACTATTTCCATCCGAGCAGAAAGGAAATTGCCCAAACAGCAATTTTGAAACAAAAGATTAACTTCTAATTCACAAGATGATTCTGGAAAACTGCATTCTACAATTTCAATGTAGCATGGATTGATTACAGGAAAGCATTTGACTCCCTGCCACATGATTGAATAATCAAGTGCCTAGAAATAACAGGAATCAGTAGAAACATTGGAAGGTTTGTGCAAAGATCGATGGAAGACACAGTTGCTGATCAATGGTGATAGAATGGGAGAGAAATAGGAATAGGAAGACTAAAAAAATAATGACAAATGGACCATGCCCTTCATCCATATGGTGACATTGACAGATCTTCCAAGGAAAATGGGTGACCATGGAAGGTTGCAAGTACATCAGATGCTTGAAGAATAAAAAAGAGCATTGGAAGAATATCTGAAGGATTGTGAGAACATGCACTGAAGCTAGTGTACCAGAAAGGCATACCGAGTAGTGGAGAGACCAAACTGGTCTACAAGAAAGATCAAATGAAAATCTTTCATGGGAAGCCAAAACATTACATGGTCAGTATAATTTTTTTAAAAAATAGCAGGGAAAGCAGATAATAACAGGACCCGAAAATGACTAAGAGCAGGAAAGTTGAAGAAAGGGGTTAACTCTAGCTGCACAAGAACAAGTCTTAAGGACAAATGCATACAAAGCCAGAATTGAGAAGATAGTAGCAGATAGCAAATTCCATCTCTGCAAAGAAGCTTAAGAAACAGTAGACCATTTGGTTAGCTGCTGCAAGAAGATCACCCAAACTAACTACAAGCAACAGTATGACAAAGTATGCTGACAAAGCATGACAAAGTAATAATAGTGCATTGGAAGATCTGCAAGAAATATCATTTGCCTGCAAGCAAGAACTGGTGGGACCATAAAATAGAGAAAGTCATAAAAATGAAAAAGCTAAATTGTTCTGGATCTATAGAATTTAAACAGACAGGCATCTGTCACTTAAATAAAATAGAATGACTGTGGCAAAAGCAGACAAAAGTAATACCAATAGTACTATAATAGTATAGTAATAGGCACCTTGGGTGCATATTCCAGGTCCTTGGAAAGGACTCAGTAGGTAGACAAAAATGCCAGATAAGGTCTAAATATCTGGCTGACTAAGTCAAATCAATAATAATAATTTAATTTCTTTTCAATTGCTTTATATTTGTAATGGTTAAACACTTCCCCTTCTGCAGTTGCTGGCCCTGGTTACTCAGCCAAAGGTTCTGAGTTCTGTAACCCATTATTCACTAGATGTCCAGGAAGTCCAACATCTAGCTCAGCCCCTCTTGACTAAGACAATGACCAAACCTGTATGGGTTTTTGTAATTGATGTCTCACTATATTTTTTATGGGAGAGACACTCCTTCTCTAACTCCTCTGATGAGACCTTGCCAGTATGATTAAACCTCCAGCTTAACTCTCCTCTTCTTTAGAGCACAGAAGCCCCATATCCATGTCAAGGTAATTCATTATGCCTCAATATTAAACATATTGTTATTAATTATATTTATTATACAAATGACACACTATATGTATCCACCACTAATAAACAATACTAGGAGATGGATAAATAAAATATTTATTTATTTATAATAAATTTAAAAAATCTATTTATTAAGTTACGTCAGAGCAAGATCTTTTGAAGAGTTAGTAGTTCACCATTATTAATTTTATCTGGAAAGAAACCTTGAAAGGGTTTTGCAATAGTCCATAGCTACACCAATTGTAACCTGCCTGTTTTCAAAGGACCAATCTCTGTGTTTTCTTACAGGCAACACTGTCACAATATGTCTGTGAGCACAAAGATGCTATATCTTCTAACCTTGATCATTGCTGTGGAGAGACTCTGGTGGAAAGACCACAATGCATTCTTACTTTGGAAAACGATGCAAGATCTCCTGATCTGCCCCCACCATCTGGAGAAATCTTAAAGGAGACAGAAGCATGTACATCTTATCGTGAAAATGCAACTGAATACAAGGAAAGGTACAGTTTAGAGGTTTCCACACTACGCCACATTAACCGGTTGGGCTAGACCAGTGGTGGGATTCAACCGGTTCACATCACTTCGGCCAACCCAGTTGTTAAATTGCTGTTTCTCCCCTCCCCTCTCCTTCCAGAAGTCCCCACGTACCCCATTTTTGCTCCCTAGGAGGCCCAAAATGGGGCACGTGTGGCGCATTGCGACCCCCCATGCCCCATTTTTGCTCCCAGGGGGTGCAGGTGGCTGAGTGCTGCCTTTCATATCCCCTCTCCATGCCTATCATGGCCACATCCCACCCAGCTGGTCCTTACCTTGTTTGTAAGGATCTACCTGCATTGCCAGCACTGAAATAAGATTCACTTGAGACTCCAGTTGGGTTTTGTACATTGAATGGAGAAGATTTCATTATCCTTTACTTCAATCAGTTAAATGTTCAGGCAGATGGGGGAGAGTAAGTAGGTTAATCTAGAGATAATAAACTGGAATTAAAAAGCTGAAAAATCTTTTTAATGCAAGACAGATATAGGAGGCAAAAAAAATTAAAGAAAAATTAATAGTTAAGAAACAAAGTGATCTGGCAAACTAAATCTGAGATAGAAAAGAATTGATCTTGGAAAACATATGCATTTGGGTAATATTATTTCCAATTGGTTATAAAACATGATGGGGAACTGAAGGACAGTCAGATATTTTTAGTTCACATCATAATTTCAAATGGCTGACTAGAAGGATTTTTGCAAAATCTAGAATAGCAAAAGGACAAGATTACTAAAACAATACATTTCAGAATATGGAATATGTTATCTCCTTTTTGTTGCTAAAAATATTTTCTGTTCCCATTTTTCACCTGTTTTAGCTTCCTCTTTGCGTTAATAAGAAACCACCCTGAACTTTCTAAGCTGATTGATCTGGAAATTTTGCATAGATATGAAGAATTGTTGGAAAAATGCTGCAAACTAGACAACCATGTAGAGTGTTTGCATACAGGGGTGAGTTTCTTTATCTCTGTCCAAGGGACATCCTGTTGATTCCCTGCCCACCCTTGACCAGCCCTACCCACCCGCTCTTGTAGCATTATTAATAATTATTCAGAAACAGGAAGACAAATTATTCTTCTGAGAGAATATGGGATAAAGTAACATAGTTAAATAGGGGCACTTGTCCTGGGTGTGGAAGTGTCTATGTGCTGATTCTATGGTGGCATTTGAGGGACACTTGTGTTTGTGTGTGTGGGGGGGGTACGTCTACAGTGTTTTTTCTTATTTGTTTGCAGACCTTATCCTTTGATATGTGGATTAGTCTGGTTAATTTATTTGGAGGTTTGAGGAAGCTTGGATAAAAGATTTTCCCCCATTTGCTAGTTTTACTTGATTAATTTAATTTCAGCTTGACTATCAATTGTCTAGTGGAAACACTGATTCTCAGGTCATTGTGGATTCTGTCAATGTTTTAAGAGAAGATGAAACAATATAAAGAACAAAATCTATTTTGATATAAAATTTATCACATGAAGGATTCAGGCAAGATCTTTATTAAATGTCATGCCAAGAAAGAACATTTCAGTTTCAGTCCTAGACAATGTATGAGGCTGTTTTTTGTTTGTTTGTTTGTTTGTTTGTTTGCTATCAGTTTTGTTTTGCAATGTTTTATTTTGCTTGAAAAGATGGAAGATTTATTACACCAAAAGTCATGTTTTAGATTATTACAGTATGTACTGAATGGAACAGCCACTCCACTCATATATTTGGAAATCATAACTGTTGTAAAGTATAATAGCCAAATAGTCTTATGGTATTTGTTTTTCTGACTATATTACACAGGCTTTATGTATAATGCCTGGTTTCATTTCCAGGTCAAATTTCAGTTTTTAGTTATTATAAATCCCTAAATATCACTTCATTCTATTTTAAATGATCTGGTTATATCTTCATTTCAGTTTTAGAGAGCCTGTAATATGTCTAATCTGCAAAATAAGTTCAGATGGTAGGAATGTGGCATAGTATTTTCCATGGCAGCACTCTATAGAAAGGAAGTGTAATTGTTGATACTATTTACTTAATATAAATGACTTTATATTTATTCAGAATGGAATTAGACATAAAGACATTTATGTGACACTTTTAAAAAGTGAAACGTTGATTACAGATTCACTCTAAAATTATGATGACTATTGCAGGTTTCTAAAGATTCCTGAATTTTGAATAGAGGTGGCAGGAAAACAAATATGGAAAGAGAACACTGTGGAAAAAACACACCTAGATCTGAAAGGGATATATGATACTGGCCAGATTAGAAAATACAGTTTGTTTGCCCCTTCCTTTATAATCATAACGTTTGCATACGCAATGATTATACAACAAAAATATTTTTAACAAATCATTATCTTTGCCATTCTTTTCCATTCACCTTTGCCTTTAACATGGGGAAAAACCAAAGTTGCCAATCCCATCTTCAACTGTCTTTAATATCCCTTAACTCCTCCAGAGTAAGATTTTTTTTTTTAATTTGATTTATATGCCGCCCTTCTCCGGAGACTCAGGGCAGCTTACAATGCACTAAGCAATAGCCTTCATACTTTTGTATATTTATACAAAGTCAGCTTATTGCCCCCACAAACTGGGTCCTCAATTTACCTACCTTAGAAAGGATGGAAGGCTGAGTCAACCTTGAGCCTGGTGAGATTCGAACCTGCAATAATTGCAGGCAGCTGGTGTTAATAACAGGGTGCTTTAGACCACTATACTACCAAGGCTCTATATATTTCTCCAACTTTCTCCCAGCATTATTTATATTGCTTCTTCTTAGGTGTGCTCATTGTTATTGCAAATATTTAAAAAGTTGTATTCTCTTTCAGGAAGAAGAAATTAAATTATACATTACTAAGATTAATGATGTTGTGAAGAAAAATTGTGAGAGTTATAAAGACATGGGAGAATACTACTTCCAAACTCTGTAAGTTTTCCTTTGAATGATAAATTTGCAAATGTTCAATAAGCAGAACTATTTGTGGATGCAGAATTGTCTATTTTCAGGAAGATTAAAGAAAATAATATTTCACCAAATGTTTAAAATTACTTGAGGTTTTCCTGTAGAGATTTTCAGTTTTTTTCAAATGAATATTGAGGAAATTAGAAATTAATTTCTAAAGGTTTTGCTGCCTATTCATAAAAGAGAATTCAGTTGTAACTATGAACCGACTTTTAATAATAGTAAAATGCTAAAATAATAAAGTTTTCAAGGTATAAAAGGATTTTAAAATGCACCAAAGGAATAAAGTACCATAGAGCTTGTGGCTGTATGTATAAACCATTTAAATTAACAGAAAAGTTAATATTTACTTTTCTGCTTCTCTTGTGTCCAAACAGAATGCAATGGCTGAGATGTGTTTGCATAATCAGGATCTTTAGACTTTGTACAAAGGGAAAGATTGTATAAATTTTACTAAAACCCTGTAAATTAATTTTCGGCAGTTCTTTTTTTCCTAGCATCCTATAATGCTTTTACAAATTTGCCTTAATCAACAGCATACAACATTTCTAATTAATACATAATATTAATATTAATATCTACTTTTTCTTTCAGATATTTGACCAAGTATAGCAGAATTATACCACAGGCTCCAAATTATTATCTGATTGAGTTCACCAAAAAAGTGACAAAGGTTGCTGAGAAATGCTGTAAATTAGATAGCGATCATCAAGTCTCATGTGCTTTAGAAAATGTGAGTATTGTTTCCTCCCTATATTCTGCTCCATTGCTTCTATTCCATTTCCATTAGTGACATGTCACAATAAAAGGTCTGTAGATGGATTAGGGTTAGGCATGCTATCTTCAAGTGAACTCAGACACTGAGTATTCCACAAATATCTCAGTAAGCAACAAATTTCTATTAAATAGAAATTACATTTCTATAAATAGAAATATAAACTTTCTATTTATAATAACAGAAAACTGAAATGAACAGAAACAAAACATTTAATCAAGTATAATCATACACATCCTTGTAGATGTGTATGACAGTAATCTAATCCATATGTAATCGAAACCTACCGGTATTTGCACATGTGTTGTTCATAATTTTTTCTCATTTATAGATCAGTACATGTTTCCTTGATACATATAACTCTGTAAATTCCAGGAAATCTTATTTTTCAGTGCAAATAATTTAAATATTTTCATTTACAATACATACTATCAAAACGTTTCCTAATATAATACTCCATTACATGCAATATTTCTGATATACGGCTGTGGCCAGGGAAGCTGTCTATCAGGTTCACCTGATTCACCAGTTGCGTCCCTTTCTGGACTGGGACGCCTTGCGCATGGTCACTCATGCCCTCGTCACGTCATGTCTCGACTACTGTAATGCGCTCTACATGCGGCTCCCCTTGAAGAGCACTCGGAGGCTCCAACTGGTCCAGAATGCGGCCATGTGGGTAATTATGGGTGGGACATGGTGCACCCATGTAACATCTCTCCTGCATGAGCTGCACTGGCTCCCAGTGGTCTTCCGGGTGCAATTCAAAGTGCTGGTTACTACCTTTAAAACACTCCATGGCTTAGGACCTGGGTATGTACGAGATCGCCTTCTGCCACCAGTAGCCTCCCACCGGCCAATACACATCCACAGAGAGGGACTTCTCAGGGTCCCATTGGCCAAACAATGTCGACTGGCGACACCCAGGGGGAGAGCTTTCTCTGTGGGGGCACCTGCCCTCTGGAATGTACTGCCCCTGGAGGCCCATATGATCCCTGACCTACGTACCTTTCACCGTGCCCTTAAGACTCTTTTGTTCCAACAGGCCGGGCTGGCTTAGAATATGAATTTTAAATTGGGTGTTTGTTAGCTTTTAATCTTGTGGGCCAAATTTTATATATCTATTTTAAATTGCTTTTAAATTTTGTGAGTATATGTGTGTTTTAATATGGCTGTACACTGCCCTGAGTCCTTCGGGGAGAAGGGTGGTATAGAAGTTTAATAAACTAAACTAAACTAAACTGATGTAACTTTTTCAAATAAATATTTCAAATTAGTTAATTCAGTGTTGATGACTAACAAGGTACAATCCATTTTGGTGGAACTCAAAAATCTATTTTCAAAATATTATTTGAAGCCGTATATTCTCAGTGTAGAAATATTGGTTTTAATTCTCATTTTGTCTTTTTAATATTTTATTTATGAATAAAGATTATACATTTATAAATCTGAAACCTTAAAAATATCTTGCTGCCAAAACTATGCAACAGATTGAACATTTCTGTAAAGCAATTTACAGTCAACTCATTAGATGTAATTTTGTTTCTTGTTATTATCTTGGGGTGGATGGAGACAGATAGACAGACCGACAGACCGACAGACCGACAGACAGACAGACCGACAGACCGACAGACCGACAGACCGACAGACCGACAGACAGACAGACAGACAGACAGACAGACAGACAGACAGAATCTGCAGTTATCTATGACAAATCTCAATGAGTTTTTCCCCCTAGGAAAGAAAGTGTTCAATATTCAGAGAAAACAGCTATTAATTTAGTCAGAATTGCTTTTGACTTTCCTTTCATGCAACCCTTTCAGCATCTAATAAAGACAAATCCTTGAAATGTTATGTGCCTAGCATGCATCTTACAGTAGTCCTATCATGTAGCTGAAGAAGTTCATTGGATTTTTTTCCTCTCTCTCCGTTCTCAGGTGGATAAGGAGATAGGATCCATATGTAGATATCACAAAGAACATTTCACAAACAAACAAGTTGGCGATTGCTGTGATTTCTCCTTTATCAGCCGTTGGGAATGTATCAGTAACTTAGGACCAGATCCATCCTTCGTCCCTCTTCCATTCAAACCTAAAGCACTGGATGCCCCTGAAAATTTGTGCTCACCTAACGAAGAGACTGTGAAGGAAAGTAAGCAAAGGTAAGAAAACAAAGTCCTTTTAATCTAATATATTGTTACAGGTTTTACATCAAACAAGACATGATACTTCATATCTCTGCAGTTCCTGTATGCATCTTATTATATGCTAGGCAGTTATTGAGATACCGCCCATATCTTAGGATACCTACATTCTCAAAATGTCTTTGATAATTTATCTTGCAGCATTTATTTTCATTCTCTTTTCATCTTTTCTTCCGCTATTATAGTTATTGTTTGTTTTGCAGTTTGCTTATCGACTTGATAAAAGCCAAACCTAATATCATTGATAAAGAGGTTGCGTATGGAATGCTATTTTTCCACGAGCTCCAGACAAGTTGCTGTGCAGCTGACAACAAAGAGGAATGCTCTGAAATTTTAGAAAGGTATACCTTAAACAGGAGAATGGATGGAGAAAGTTTAATAACACTAAATAAAGTGTTCTGACTTATTGCTGCCTCCAAATTTAAATTTCCCTTCATCAAATAAGCACCAGTTTTTGGTGCAATAAGATATTACTCTTACAGTTTACAGTTGGTATGGCCATATGTAAAAGAAAAGGGAACCGATATACGGATTCCAGCCCTAATTTCCTGCTTTTTTTATATGCAGAAGAATGTTCGATCTGATATTTTATATACATTCTCCTAGAATTCAGTCAACCATTCATCCATTTATTATTAAGGATTCTGTGTCATCCATATTGTGAGAAAGTGTAGCATATATCATTGTGATTTATGGGATAGGAAGACCTCCTCTCTATGCCATCCGTCTTAATGATGATTTTTATGTAATTTTATTTTTTTAAATTTGTATAGTTTTCATATTTTAATTATAAGTCATAGTTGCAATTAGTAAGGTTCTACAATATAAGTAGATATGCATCTCACCGTGAAAGCAAATTTAACTTGTTCACAAATTGCATGCATTTGAATGGAATGCAGCTATTCAAAATGTATACCACAGAAATCTAAAAATTGATAGTAAAATGTAATTTCTCTCTTAAAAGATAATTCTGCAGATTTGCAGCACAAAAAGAAACAAAAGTTTTGTCACTGGTGTATTACGCTAGGTACACAGATATCTTGAGTTCAGTTATAAAAACTTCCCATCAGCTTCAGATAAAAGGAGTTTGTATGTGCGTACCGTAAAATGTTGCAGACCAAAAGTCCACATCATACTAACTTTATCCTTTTCCTATCTCTGTTTTGGTAATATCTTGTATAAAGCCAATTTGGTCTAGTGGTTAAGGCACCAAGATAGAAACCAGGAAATTGTGAGTTCTAAACCTGCTTTAGGCATGAAAGGTGACTGAGTGACTTTAAATACTTCTCCTGTCTCAGCCCAATACACATAGGGTTGTTGTTGCTGGAAAAACAGGAGGAGGAAGTGTGTGTGTGTTGTGTGTGTACACATATCTTTGTCTTCCTGTGGAATGAGAAACTGACAAATCTAAGAAGAATATTCCTGTGAATACAAACATGGAGGATTCTATGTTCAGAAGCAGCCTTCTCTTCGTAATAATGACTGTAGGAAGAACACAATTTATTTAACTGGGTGAAGATTTGTGTGATTTACTTTGTTCAGCAAAGTCTCAGTTTATATATACCTGTTTTTTTCAGGCTCAAACACTGGTTGAACAGAGTGCTCAACTAATCGAGTAAACTATCTTAGGTGAGTTAATGTAGAGATATAAACATTGAGTTTATATCTCAATGTTTTAGTGATTTTATGCTGATGATGCTTGAATGGGATAGGAAGCCATCCCTGCACACCAATCATATCAATGTGTGAATAAACCTCTATCCAGTCATGACATTTCTTTAGATTAACATAATATGATTCCTCGGTTTCTTCAAACAATTCCTTCCTTATTTTGAAAAATCCAAGGTGAATTAATTTAATTTCTTTATTCTCAAAATCCTTTAATTTAAGCTAATATTTTCTCTTTGGATTTATAACAGACCATAACAAAAAGGCATGTTGAATTATATATTTATCAAGTTGTTCTAATTTATGCTGATAATTTGGAACACATAGGTTCTTATGAGTGCCATGGTTATTTTTAGCTCCATTACCATTTACATTGTTGTCCAAAAAATATGTTTCATATAAAACATTAGCAATGGCATTGTCACCGTGTTTCAAGTTTCAAGTTTATTTAATTTATATACCGCCCTACTCCCGAGGGACTCCAGGCGGTGAACAGCCATAAAATAAAACACATTAAATACAACATTTAAAACAGGTTAAAATCCAATTAAATAATTTGGCCTTGAACGATTTTAAAACCCCAATAATTTAAAACCGATTAAAATTTATATTATTTTTAAAAAGAGGAGAATTAAGCCATGCCAACCTGGTGAAATAAAAAGGTCTTAAGAGTGCGGCGGAAGGTGCGTAGGTCTGGGATCCTCTGTATCTCCAGGGGGAGCTCATTCCAGGTAGTAGGTGCTCCCACAGAGAAGGGCCTCCCCCTGGGGGCTGCCAGTTGACATTGTTTGGCCGACGGCACCCAGAGGAGCCCCACTCTATGAGAGCGTTCCGGCCGGTGGGAGGTCACTGGTGGCAGCAGGCAGTCTTGTAGATAACCAAGTCCTAAGCCATGGAGTGCTCTAAAGGTGGTAACCAAGACCTTGAAGTGCACCCGGAAGACCACCAGGAGCCAGTGCAGCTCACGCAGGAGCGGTGTCATATGGGAACACCATGTCGCTCCCGTAACCCCCCGCACAGCCGCACTCTGTGCCAGTTGGAGCCTCCGGGTGCTCCTCAAGGGGAGCCCCATGTAGAGAGCATTGCAGTAGTCCAGGCAGGAAGTGACGAGGGGATGAGTGACTGTGTGTAAAGAGTCCCGATCCAGAAAGGGACGCAACTGGCATATCAGGTGAACCTGATAGAAAATCCCCCTGGTCACGGCCATCAAATGTTCTTCTAAAGACAGCCGTGAATCCAGGAGGACACCCAAGTTGTGAACCCTCTCCATGGGGGCCAGTGATTCGCTCCCAATTGTCAGTGATGGCATCAACTGACTATATCGGGACGTTGGAAACCACAGCCACTTGGTCTTGGATGGGTTGAGTCTGAGCCTGTTGCTCCCCATCCAGATCCGTACAGCCTCCAGGCATCATTTCAAGGGCATCGTTGGGGTAGTCCAGGGTGGAGATGTACAACTGAGTATCATCAGCATATTGATGATACTTCACCCCGAAACCATGGATGATCTCACCCAGCAGCTTTACATAAATGTTGAACAGAAGGGGCGAAAGGACTGACCTTGTGGTACCCCACAAATGAGGCACCTCGGGGTCAACCTCTGCCCCCCTGCCAACACAGACTGCCACCGGTCAGAGAGAAAGGAGGAAAACCACCACAACACAGTGCCTCCCACCCCTAACTCTTCCAACCGGTGCAGCATGATACCATGGTCGATGGTATCAAAAGCCACTGACAGATCTAATAGGACCTTCCAGAGATCATCTACCAACATGACCAATGCTGTTTCTGTGCTGTACCCAGGCCAGAAACCCGACTGAAACAGATCCAGATATACTGTTTCATCCAGGTACTGGGGGACCTGTCGCGCAACCACACTCTCGATAACCTTTGCAACAAAGTGAAGGTTGGAGACCGGACAATAATTAGATAACACTGCCGGGTCCAGGGAAGGCTTCTCAAGGAGAGGCTTCACCACCGCCTCTTTCAAGGTGGCAGGGAAGTCGCCCTCACTCAATGAAGCATTTATAATTCCCTGGAGCCAGCCTCATGTCCCCTCCCGAGAAGCCAACACTAACCAGGAGGGACACGGGTCCAACAAACATGTGGTCACATTCAATCCACTCAGAATCCTGTCCACATCCTCAGGGGCAACAGGATCAAACCCATCCCAGATAACATTCACAGGACTCGCCCAGTCATTCCCCCTGAGACCACCCAGTCAGAATCCAGGTCTTCTCAAATCTGAATGATTTTGTCATGCAGATACTGTACGAAGTCCTCGGCTCTACCCTCCAAGGGGTCCTCCCGCGCTCCTTGGTGGAGTAGGGAACGGGTCAGCCTAAAGAGGGCTGTCGGGCGGTTATCTGATGATGCAATAAGAGTAGCAAAATAGTTACATTTTGCTGCTTTTATCGCCACTAGGTAATTTTTAATATGAGATCTTACCAGTGTCTGGTCAGATTCAGAACGACTGGTCCTCCAACTATTCTCTAGGTGTCTTTTCCAGTGCTTCATCTCTCTCAGCTCCTCAGTGAACCAAGGAGCCAGGTGAGATCGGCACTGGGTCAGAGGCTGCAAAGGCACGACCTGGTCCAGAGCTCCAGCGGCCACCCTATCCCAGGCGGCCACTAGGTCTCCAGTCGAGGCATGAGCCAGAGCCTCAAGAAATGGTCCAAGCTCCATTTGGAACCTCTTGGGTTCCATCAGGTGCCTGGGGTGGAACCATTTTACCAGCTCTGCCTCCCTGCAGCAAGGTGCAGCAGTTCGAAGGTCAAGACGAAGGAGAGAAGGAGAGAAGGAGAGAGTGATCTGACCATGACAAGGACTCGATGACTATATCCCCTATTTCAAGATCACTCAGCCACTGCAGCTATAATGTCGAGTAGTTCAGGCAGGGCCGCTGCCACATGGCAGGGAGCCAGGTACATGATTAGCAGGGCCATCTGCACCCCATGACCCCACTTCACAAGGAGGGACTCACATCTGGCCATCTGAGGAACAGTGGCCTCCCTCGGACCAAGACCCTCGTTTATAACAACTGCCACCCCCCCGACCCTCCCCTGTGACGTTGGCTGATGAAATGTACGGAAACCGGGTGGGCACATATCAACAAGAGGGACTCCTCCCTCCTGGCCCAACCAGGTCTCTGTAATACCCACCAGGTCCGCGGCCCCCTCCTGAATAAGCTCGCAAATGAGGGGGGCTTTATTTACCACGGACCTGGCATTATACAGCATCAACCGAAGGCCCAGGACCCGAGGATCTGTACAACCTGGAGAACGAGGGGAGCATTGGAGGCCGGAGTGCGCCACTGCTTGGAGACAGCGAGCGCACACTCCCACAACATGATGTGGCCTCCTACTCCCAAAGCGTATTTCTTCCATAATGTCTCTCTCAAAATTCATTTTCTCCCCTTAATTCTTGATAACTAAGTTTAAATATTCTATTTGTATATCTTTGGCACTAGAAATAACAAACTGATCCTATTCTTTTCTTTTTCTTTTTCTTTTTTTTTTTTTGTAGCTTCCATAGTGAAAGAATGCTGAAGATAAAGAATTCACCCCAAGCATCCTTGGGTGCTGCTTTCGTGTCAGCTTTCTAATGCCAAGGACAACCGATTTGATTCTTGGATAAACAATTATTTCTTATGAAAGCGTCACTATCTTTAAAATGAGAATGAATAAAAGCTTTAAAAGAAGAGTTTGGCTTACCCATTAATGCTAAAAAGATATGGCATCAACATGCCTGCGATTATTTGTTTCCTTGTATGGATGTTCTTGTGTGTGTGTGTGTGTGTGTATCTGTGTGTCTGTGTTTCTGTGCAAGAGATAGTATGAAAAAGAGAGAATGAAATCCATTGAGAGAATTCAATAACCAACACATCAAAAATAAAGTAATAGCTTCTTCAAATGGAAGATAGTATATTTGGTGAAAAGTTATCCAAGACCCCAAATATAACACATACACACACACACACACACACACACACACATCAAATATCTCTTCTAATATGATTCATGCTTTGATAGTCATGGTTAGCTAAGATTGTCATTTTGATACAGAGGAAAACAAAGAAAAACCTTAGGTTCCATGTAATTTTTAAAGTAAAATAAAGCTTCATATGAAATACATTCATCCATTATCCTACTTATATTGGAATTAAACAAATGTTAAAAAGGAGTAATAAATTGTAAGCAAAAGAAACTGGAAATTGTAAGAAAAAGAAAAAGAAAAAGGACATTAAAAATAGTCTCATAACTAAAGTATTGTAAGTTTAAACCAAAACTAATTACTATATTTTATAATGGCTTTCTATCCTTAAACGCCAGTCCTATATCATATCACAGACCACTTCAAACATTGGCCTTTTATTATTTAAGTATCTAATATCCACATCTTTTGGAGATCTTATTGTGCTAATTCACCACTATTTTCTACAGATTTCCTTATCCTTTTTGTATTTCTTCTGGAATTTAATTCTGATTGGCTTTTTCTATATGTCAGCCCTATAAAATTGAACAAATTATAAAACCAATGCCATATAGATCAAAACCACTTTTACTGTAACAGCTTTAGTAACAGAATCCTAGCTGGATACCAATAGTTTATTACTAAAAGAAATAATCTTACAGAAAAGAGAAAGCACAAAAACTTTTAACTATTATACAATGTGTATAAAAATTTCTGTTACGTTGTGTGCAAAATTAGGCAGACTCTAACTGCCCACTGATAATCCATCACTAATCACAATAAATGATTCTTCCTATCTTTTATTTTTATTTTTTATTATTATTGTTTTTAATCTTTTACTTGTAATGTTGGTCTGTGCTCGTAATAAAAACTGATTGATTGAATAAAGGCAAGACACTCATATATAAGAATCTATGTTTCTATTCATATAGTGATTGTGAATTGTGAACAGACATTCTTATATGTGTACTCTGTATCCCTGGTATTTGTTTACAATATATAATACAGCATTTACTGTATTATCTCTATTATATAATACTGTATTATCTCTATTAAACTCATACTCTATTTTCCAGCATGAAATACTGAAAATATGGAAAATGTACAAATTACTGTAAAATAACTAAAATAACTACATGCTTGCAAAGATGGTATTATTTATTTATTTATTTATTTGATTTATTTGATTTTTATACCGCCCTTCTCCTGTGGGACTCAGGCCGGTACACAGCCGAGATAAAACATAGCATATAAAATTTAAAAAACAGTTAAACAATTTCGGCCCAACAATTTAAAACAACCCAATTAAAACCGAATTCAATTAAAACTGAGAGGATGGGATCAAGCCAGCCCGGCTAGATGAAATAAATGCGTTTTCAGGACCTGACAAAAAGGCCGGAGGTCTGGTATTGTGCATATCTCAGGGGGTAGGTTGTTCCAGAGGGCAGGCGCTGCAACAGAGAAGGCTCTCCCCCTGAGGGTCGCCAGCCGGCATTGTCTAGTTGACGGCACCCTGAGAAGGACCTCTCTGTGTGAGCGAACTGGCCAGTGGGAGGCTATTGGCGGCAGAAGGTGGTCTCGCAGGTACCCCGGCCCTAAGCCATGGAGTGCTTTAAAGGTGGTCACCAACACCTTGAAGCACACCCGGAAGACCACAGGAAGCCAGTGCAGCTTGCACAGGAGAGGTGTCACATGGGAGCGCCCCGTCGCTCCCATAATCCCCCACACGGCTGCATTCTGGACTAACTGCTGCCTCCAGGTGCACCCCAAGGGGAGCCCCATGTAGAGAGCATTGCAGTAGTCCAGGCGGGAAGTGACGAGTGCTTGAGTGACCATGCGTAGGGAGTCCCGATCCAGAAATGGGCACAACTGGCATATCAGGCGAACCTGATAAAAATCCCCCCTGGCCACAGCCGTCATGTGCTCTTCTAAAGACAGCCATACATCCAGGAGGATGCCTAAGTTGTGAGCCCTCTCCATGTGGGCCAGTGATTCACCCCCAATAGCCAGCGATGGCACCAGCTGGCTATATTGGGATGCTGGAAACCACAGCCACTCGGTCTTGGAAGGGTAGAGTCGGAGCCTGTTTCTCCCCATCCAGCCCCGCATGGCCTCCAGACACTGGGACATCACTTCAAGGGCATCGTTGGGGTGGCCTGGGATGGAGATGTACAGCTGAGTGTCATCAGCGTACTGATGGAACTCCACCCCAAAGCCATGGAGATCTCACCCAGCAGTTTTACATAAATGTTGAACAGAAGGGGTGACCCTTGTGGCACCCCACAAGCAAGGCACCTCGGGGTCGACCGCTGCCCCCCTGTCAACAAGATTGCGACTGGTCAGAGAGGTAGGAGAACCACCGCAGAACGGTGCCCCCCACCCCCAGCCCCTTCAACCGGTGCAACATGATACCATGGTTGATGGTGTCAAAAGCCGCTGAGAGATCTAACAGGACCAGGATAGAAGAACAACCCCTATCCCGAGTCCTCCAGAGATCATCCACCAACATGACCAATGCCGTTTCTGTGCTGTGCCCAGGCCGGAAGCTGGACTGGAGCGGGTCTAGATAGACAGCTTCATCCCGGTACCCGTGCCACCCCACTCTTAACAACCTTTGCAACAAAGCGAAGGTTGGAGACTGGACGATAGTTAGCCAGAACAGCCAGATCCAGAGAGGGCTTCTTGAGGAGGGACCTCATCACCGCTTCTTTCAAAGCGGCTGGCAGGACACCCTCACTCAAAGAAGCATTAACAATCCTCTGGAGCAAGGCTCATGTAACCTCCCGGGAAGCCAGTACCAACCAGGAGGGACACGGGTCCAATAAACATGTGGTCACGTTCAGCTGTCCCAGAATCCTGTCCACGTCCTCGGGAGCCACAGGATCAAACTCCTCCCAGATAACATTCTCAAGACCTGCCTCAATCATCCCATCCGGACTTACCCAGTCAGAGGCCAGACCTTCCCGAATCTGAGTGATCTTGTCATACAGATACTGCACAAAATCCTCAGCTCGACCCTGCAAGGGATCATCCCGCACTTCCAGATGGAGGAGGGAGAGGGTCACCCTAAACAGGGCAGCTGAGTGATTATCTGATGATGTGATAAGAGTGGCAAAATAGCTAGATTTCGCTGCTTTTATTGCCACTAGGTAGGTCTCAATATGAGACCTCACCAGTGTTCGGTTGGATTTGGAGTGGCTGGTCCTCCAACCACTCTCCAGGCATCTTTTCCAGCGCTTCATCTCCCTCAGCTCCTTGGAGAACCAAGGAGCTAAGTGAGTTCGGTGCTGGGTCAGAGGCCGCAAAGGCACGACACGGTCCAAAGCCCCGGTGGCCACTCTGTCCCAGGTGGCCACCAAGTCTTCAGCCGAGTCATGAGCCAGAGTCTCAGGAAATGGCCCAAGCTCCATCTGGAACCTATTAGGATCTATCAGGCGCCTGGGGCGGAACCACCTAGTCGGTCCCGCCTCCCTGCAGCGGGGTGCAGCAGTTAGAAAGTCCAGGCGAAGAAGCGAGTGGTCAGACCATGACAAGGGTTCGATGACTATATCCCCTGTATCAAGGCCACTCGACCAATGACCAGAGACAAGAACTAAGTCCAGAGTATGTCCACCCGTGTGAGTAGGGTCATGAATTAACTGAGTAAGATCCATGGCCATCATGGAAGCCATGAACTCCCGAGCCACCTCAGACATTTCACCGATAAATGGCAGGTTGAAATCCCCCATGACTAAAAGTCTGGGGGTATCAACCGCCAGCTCGCTATGACGTTGAGCAGCTCAGGCAGGGCCATTGCCATGTGGCAGGGAACCAGGTACGTGACCAACAAGCCCATCTGTACTCCACGGCCCCACTTCACAAAAAGGGACTCACATCTGGCTATCTGTGGAACAGTGGTCTCCCTTGGATCAAGACCTTCCTTTATAATAACTGCCACATACCCCCGCCCCTGCTCTGAGCTCTCGACTGATGGAATGCACAAAAGCCTGGTGGGCACATATTTATGAGGGGAACTCCCCCCTCCTGGCCCAACCAGGTCTCCATGATATCTGCCAGGTCCGCTCCCCCCTCCTGAATAAGATCGCAAATAAGGGGGGCTTTATTTACCATGGACCTGGCATTGCACAACAACAGCCAAAGGCTCGGGCCCTGAGAGTCTGAGCAGCCTGAGGCATGAGAAGGGCTATGGGGACTGGGGTGTGCCATCGCTCGAAGATAGTGAGTGCATGCCCCCACCACATGATACGGCCCCCTGCTCCCGCCATATCCCACTCCCACTCAGCGTATTGATAGAAAAGCCCTCAACAGAATGGACTCTAATGTCCCCCTTACCCCTGGAATCCGCACCCCCCGTGGCCCAACTGACAGCTGGACTGGACCCCTCCCAGCGTGGGTTAACCCCCAAACCTACACAACCGTCCCGCCCCTTAAAAATCTATCAAAAAGTTTCCCTAAAAAAACCCTCAATCCCCTTTTTGCGACATGCCACCTCTTGGGCAAAAGCCCATCATAAAGGTAGGCCCTTGATAGAGTGGAGGGCCACACCTGTGAGAAGGGGGAGTCTCACAGAATAAGAAGTATTAAAAGAGATATGCACTGAAAATGCATACAAAATAAACTGATACATAAATGATGTAAAAATGTTTAATTGATATGTCCTCCAAATTTATCTAGTTCCTAAAAAAAGAAAAAAGTATCCTTCCAAAGAGGTAGCTGAGTATGCATAAAGAAATAAAACCTTCAGACTTTAATAAATCAAAAAATGTCAAACCATGATTTAGTTCCTCATATTACTAAAAGCCATTCTAGCTGGAATGTTGTAGTGAACAAGTCAGATTAAATACAAGGTTTCTCAGAGTTTTCTTTTAAACTGCTCTTCAGCTCTTCAGATGTGTTAGATTCCAAAGACACACAAAACAATGCATCCTGCTGTCCCAAGAAAAAGCTCCTCTTAGGAAAATCCCCTCTCTCTTTTTTAAACTAAACTAGTAGATTTCAAAGGAATATAAGAAGGAAAATATATAATTTCAGATTCTTTGTTGGAGGCAGGATGATCTAAAAGAAAATATTATTTCAGTGGCCAATCTATTTAAGAGGTAATTACTTTGTGCAATACACACATGCAAAGCTGCTATTCAAAGAGGGAAAGATAATCTTGGAATATTTCAAAATGGAGGATTTGGGGGGGAAATGGTAATACTACTTTCTCTAGTATCATGCCAATCACTTTTCAAACTTGTGGTTTGAAAAAAAGATTAATATCTGGATAATAGGAGGGAAGATGAATAAAAGGAGGGTCTGCTTCTACTTTCCAAAATAATGTTTAGACAAAACATTTGTGATGTCTTCAGTATTTTGAAGCAAAACAAGTAATTTTAATCTTAAATCTTTGCAAATCTCTGAGGAGTTTTGCATTGACAAAGTTGGTATGAGGGACTGCTTTGAAGCTACTATACAGAGGGGAGTGGCTTTCCTGTAACTAAGTCTACATTCAGTATTCCTGGATAAGTTGATACTAGAAGTCAAAGCATCAAATGATGCCTGTTTGAGTGTGCAAAGATCTGTTTGTCTATCTCTCTCTGTCTCTCTTTTTGTGTTTGTGTGGTGTGTATATATAAAAGGGAGAAGAAGAGAGAGAGATTCTACAAAATTTTATTATCAGTTTCACAAGTAGGATTACGTAGGCTATTAAGAAGATTTAGCCCTTGTTACCGGGCTAACCATTATTAAATCTAAATAAAAAAAATCATGATTTTTGGAAAACATCATCAGAGACATAGATGACAATTAGATAGTGAACCAATTGAACAGGTTAACACCTTTGTATACCTTATTTTTTTTTGAATATAAGATGCACCTTTCCCCCCCCAAAAAAGAGGGTGAAAATCTGGGTGTGTCTTATACACCAAATGTAACCCTGCCCACCCACTGGCCCCTACCCTTCAGAGGTTGTTGGCCTCCACACGTCTCATTTTACGGAGGTTCCAGGTGGCAGGGATCCTCATTTCCACTCAGATTTTGATAACAAGCAGCACAGATCTTTTTATCCATTTAAAACAAATCTTATCATCCTACACAAATTTAACTGGAGTGGGTGGGGTGGGGTGGGGAATGATTTTCATGGGGGCAGAAAAGGGACTTGGCACCAAAGGTTCCACTCTCAAGATGCCCCCATCTTCCTACCTATAGCCATAGGCATTGAAAGCCTGGCTTTCTTGCAGCAAGGCCGCATAGAGACGCAGCACTTCAGTCCTCCTGGACACTGCCATCTCATAAACATGGTGCTGGGCTTCCCCTGCACCTTTGCTGCCTCAGTCGGAGCCTGATTCCAGAAGCAGCCCAGGGAAGCACGGAGGTTGGGACTCGGTTGACGAAGTAGGCGCTGTGCAGGGGACATAAGGCAAGGCACTGCCACCCAAAAGCACTGTTGCCATGATCTCCGCTGCCTGGAAATCTCTGCTGACTCCCTGATTCCAAAAACAGGGTGTGTGGAGACAAAAAAAGAGCATCACATTTTTGGGTGGTTATAGGCAACAGAGATTGTGGCAACAGTGTTTTTTGGTGGCACCGCCTTGCCTTACACTTCCTGCGCAGCGCCCAGCAAGCCACCAGTTCCTTGAAGATGCAAGCCCACTCAGCACACCCAAAGCCTGCAGGTGGTCTTCACGGACCACCTTCACCCTATGCCACATAGCAACCATGGGGGCTATGTCCCCAGTCCTGCCTGGAACTCTTGGTGGCTAAAGGGGAAGAAGAAAACTCTGGGCATATTGAGAAGACACACACTCCTGTTGCTGAAAGAATGGGAAAAGGACTGTTTCTCATGCAGTCCCCCACTCCTTGCCCCTTCCCTTGCACCTACACTCCTCCCAAATCGTCTTTGGTTGAGATTGGTCCCCCCCACCTGCTGTCTTAAACTGAACTGCACTGTGCTTTTCTGACTTGCTGATAAAGATCCTGGGAGAAAGCAGCAGCCGGCCGCTGCAGAGGTGGCGCTGATCCGTTTTTGGTGGTCAAAAGGCCAAGCAGCTGTGGGGAGTTGAGACATTTCTCCTTCACGCTGCCCCCAGATGCTCAGTGCAGTTCAGTTTAAGAGAGCAAGTGGGGGGGGGACCAAGTCACACCCACAGAACTGGTAGTAAAAAAAAAAGAATTCCACCATTGATGGACCTTACAGGAGAATACAAGGAAGCAAAAACTAAAAACATCAGTTATGAAGAAGGAATTCTATTGTACTGTTTCAATTTTCCCACTAAAATTTGCCTAGAAATATAGACTATACTAATATTTTTTTAAAAAGTAGATGTCTGGCATATTGTAAACCAACATGATCTTAGATATTTGGGGGAAAGAACCTTCCTTCCATCCTTCTTCCTCCCTCCCTCCCTATCTCCCTATTAATTGTTCTTTACAATTAGAATATTGTAATATAGAATCATATAGAATAGACTAGAATAACAGAGTTGTAATGGATGTTGGAGGTCTTCTAGTCTAACCCCCTGCTTAGGCAGGAAACTCTACACCACTTCAGACAAATGGTTATCCAACATCTTAAAAACTTCCAGTATTAGAACACTCACAACTTCTGGAGGCAAGTTGTTCCACTGATTAATTGTTATAGCTGTCAGGAAATTTCTCCTTAGTTCTAAGTTGTTTCTCTCCTTGATTAATTTTCACCCACAGCTTCTTGTCCTACCCTCAGGTGCTTTGGGGAATAGCTTTACTCCCTTTTCTTTGTGGCAGCCCCTGAAATATTGGTATGTCTCCCTTAGTCCTTCTTTTCATTAAACTAGACATACCCAGTTCATGCAACTGTTCTTCATATGTTTTAGCTTCCAGTCTCCTAATCATTGGTGGGATTTAAATAATTTAACAACCGGTTCTCTGCCCTAATGATTTCTTCCAACAACCAGTTCACCAAACTGCTCAGAAAGTTAACAACCGGTTCTCCCGAAGTGGTATGAACTGGCTGAATCCCACCACTGCTCCTAATCATATTTGTTGCTCTTCTCTGCACTCTTTCTAGAGTCTTAACATCTTTTTTACATCATGGTGACCAAAACTGAATACAGTGTGGTCTTACCAAGGCATTATAAAGTGGCATTAATATTTCACGGAATCTTGATTCTATACCTCTGTTTATGCAGCCTAGAACTGTGTTGGCTTCTTTGGCAGCTGCAGCATACTACTGGCTTATATTTAAATGATTGTCCATTGGGACTCCAAGATCCCTCTCACAGTTTCTACTGTTGAGCAAGGTACCACATATACTGTACCTGTGCATTTTGTTTTTCTTGCCTAAATGTAGAACCTTACTTTTTTCACCATTGAATTTCATTTTGTTAGATAGCACCCAATGTTCAAGAGGTGGTATTTGCCAGTTCTCTGAACTACTTAAAATTTCCGCAACTGGTTCTCCAGAACCTGTCAGAACCTGCTGAATAGCACCCCTGTGTAAGATGATTTATTTCAATAATAAAAACAATGCAAATGTTGATGATGAGCTTAAACAAAAATATTTTTATTTCTTTCTGTTAAAAATTTATTGGTATATTCATCTTTTTATTCATCAGCTACTGTATATACTGTACTGGGCACCAATTATATCAGCTGCAGACACTTTTGGAGCTTGATGTGTCAGGAAATAGATTAAAAGTCAGCTGAATGACTTGGATATCAGTTATTTAAGGAAAGTACATGGGATGAAATTAGGATGAAATATGAAAAAATGATCTAAATATGGATTTAATACAAAAATGAAAATGACTAGTATAATATAAGCATATTTTCAGATTGTTTGGTCACCTAATGCAGAAGGAATAGGCCTTGAAGAACAGGAGGAAAAGCCATACCAAGGTAAAAAAAAATCAGACAAGGGAACTTGGGACCATTCCAAGAATCTTAGTTGAGAAACCATTTCAGAGAAGCCACTACCTGGTTCACACAAAGATAAAGTGGGAGAGGAGAAATTCCATTTAGACTTCTGTTATTATGGCTCTTACAATAAAAGTGTTTCTAATCTATATAGCATTGGTTTCTTAATTCAGTCTACCTGATAGGGCTGACATATAAAAAAAGCCAATCAGAAAATTCCAGAAGAAATATTGAAAGGAAAGGATAGGGAAATATGGAGAAAGTGGTGGTAGATTAATTATCAAAATCTCAAAAAGAAAGAGATATTAGCACTAGCATTTAAACTTAAATTTATATACTGCTTCATAGTGCTTTACAGCCCTCTCTAAGTTTACAGAGTCAGCATATTGCCCCCAACAATCTGGATCCTCATTTTACCAACTTCAGAAGGATGGAAGGCTGAGTCAACCTTGAGCCTGGTGAGATTCTATCTGCCAAACTGCTGGCAGCTAATGATCAGCAAAACAGCCTGCAGTACTGCACTCTAACCACTGCGCCACCATGGTTCATCTAAATATTAGATATTTAAAGAATAAAAAGTTATTTATGAAGTGGTGTCTGAGTATGACAAGAGGCTAGTTTGTAAGGATATAAAACTATGGAAAAGAAGAGTAAATCATTTTGGTATAACTTATAATACTAGATATGTAATCCAGACAAGACCAAGTGGCTGTGGGTATTGCCTCCTAAAGACTATGTTGATTGTCCATCCTTGGTTCTGGTGGGGGAAAGAGAAATTGTCCCCCTCAAAACAGGCTCGCAATTTGGGTGTCCTCCTAGACTCACAGCTAAGATTAGAGCAACATCTAACATCAACAGCTGTGGCTAGGGGGACCTTTGCACAAATTCGCCTGGTGCACCAATTGTGATCCTACTTGGATTGGGAGGCTATCCTCATAGTGACTCATGCCCTTGTCACCTCACGGTTAGATTATTGCAACACGCTCTACATGGGGCTAACCTTGAAAAGTGTTCGGCGACTACAGTTGGTCCAGAATGCAGCCGCACGAGGTATCATGGGTGAACCTAGATACACCCACATTACACCAATTCTCCGCGAGCTGCACTGGCTCCCTATTGGTCTCTGGTCACAATTCAAGGTGTTGGTTATTACTTTTAAAGCCCTACATGGCTCAGGGCCAGGTTATCTTCGAGACCGCCTTCTACCACATAGCTCCCAGTGACTGGTAAGATCCCACAGAGTTGGTCTCGTCCGGGTCCCATCAGCTAAACAATGCCGGTTGGCGGGCCCGTGGGGGGAGAGCCTTCTCTGTGGCTGCCCCAGCTCTCTGGAACCAGTTACCTCCTGAGGTCCGGACCACCCCCACCCTATTGGCCTTCCGAAAAGTGGTGAAGACCTGGCTTTTCCGGAAGGCCTGGGGCCATTGATCTCGCTGTTGCAATCTTGTGAGATCTGGCCATGAATGGTGTGAATGGGTTTTAATGTTTTAATTTTTAAATGTTTTCATAATGTTTTTTTTTTTTTAATGCATTGTAAGCCTCCCTGAGTCTCTGGAGAAGAGTTTCCTAGCTGTATTTATTATGAACAGAAAGGATGCTTGTGTGCCTGTAATCTTCCTTCCCCATGTTCATTGCTGTACTGAATAAAAATATCAAAAATATTGGACTTTGCAATTCTATAATGCTAGAGACATAATAAATATTAGAAATCTAATTTTTCACATTCTTGTTTTCAATATGTAGGTGGTAATGCTTTTTATATTTGTCAGTTTATTATTCAACACAAAGATTACAGAACATTTATTTATATATACAGTATATATACTACATTTATTATTTTTATCAATAACTTAGAGTGGCAAATGCACCTAATCCTCCTCCTCTTCCTCCTCCAATTTTTTTCACACAACAACCCTGTGGGGTGACTTGGCCAAAATAGTTCAGAGTCATCCAGTCAGCTTTTGTGACAAAGACAGGATTCTCCAGGTTTTTAGTCAGGTGCCTCAACCACTAGACCAAACCAATTTCATGGAAGATATTCCCAATACAGAAAAGGATGGACTTTTGGTCTGCACCCTTCTTTGCAATAATGCACACACACAATCCATTTACTGTGGAGCAATAAACAATATAAAACTGTTTCAGTTTTATATTGTTTATTGCTAAAAGTTATCCTGGTTAATGAAAAAGCAGAAGCGACTAAAAATAAAGAATCGTTAATGTTGGCCTTACCCTACTACCAGTAATTATATCTGTTTCACTTTTTCACAGTATGAATGTCTTCGGATCCTTGATAATAGATGGATGAATAGTTGATAGAATTCTAGGAGAGCATATTTAAAATACCAGATCAAACATTCTGCAGCATATAAGATGGAGAGCTGGAATGATTGTATCTATTCCCATCTCTTTTGCATAGGAACATGCCAATTGGGAACTGTAAGACTATTACCTGACTACACCAAGTTGATGCCTTTTTGATAAAGGAAAATTTAAATTTGGAGGCATCAGCAAGCAAATTTATTAAACTTTTCCCATTAAATCTCCTTTTAAAGATATACCTCTGATTCAAAGCATTCCTTTATGTTTTCAGCTTTAGAGCAATGAATCTGGAACTCACAGTAATTTAGGATTGCATAGGTAAGCTCCATGTCTGAGATGTTGGGCATGGTTTTTATCAAGTTGATTAAGAAACTGCAAGACAAACAATAATTATTAAAAACTCTATTGAAGCCAAAGAACCCTACAATTTCATCCTCTTGTAGATCACAAGGACTGAGGAATATATAATTTAATGCATATACATAATTATTATTTTTTAAACTTTCTTTATATAAACTCCCAATGGTGAAATTAGAAAGTTTTGTTGAAAAAAACATGAAAAGAAAACTGAAAAAATGCTTTAAAATAAATCACCAAAGACATTTTAAAAGAACTTGAATAGTTGATGGATCTAAGTTGCTTATCTGCTTTTATACTCAAGAGAAAACAATTGGACAGAAGATAGAAGTGAATACCCCAGAGAAATAAAAAATGGAAGGGCAAGCAAAATGGCTTATAAAAGAGCCTGATATGGGAGGTAGCTTAACAAAACCACATACAGAAAATAATAGAGGAACTGCAGAGGTGTGGTATATTTTGTCATGTTTGATGTAAAAGCCATAACAGAATATTGAATGTATTCTTACCGTTGGCTATATTTCAGCATAGTCTTTTCATTGAATGTACAAATCTTTTCAGAGAATCCCAGAGTATTATGTCTGAAATTATCATTTCTGAAGGGGAAAATAAGAATCTAAGGCCTTCTCAGTCTGTTAAAATTATAGATACCGTATATACTCGAGTATAAGCCGACCTGAATATAAGCCGAGACCCCCAATTTTACCACAAAAACCTGGGAAAACTTATTAACTCGAGTATAAGCCGGGGGTGGGAAATGCAGCGGCTACAGGTAAATTTCAAAATAAAAAAAGACTGGTCAAAAGTGCGAGGACCTGTCAGAAATCACTTTTTTCAGCCCTCTGGGTAGTTCTTTTGTGCATATGCACTACTCAGAGGGCTGAAAAAGTAATTTTTGACTGGTCCTCGCACTTGTGACCAGTCCTCGAACTTATGACTGTCCTCACATTTTACGTTTTTGCCCTATCTTATCACCATGGTGAAGAGAAGCAGCTGTGAAATGAGTGACACGGTTGTTAAGAATGCTACAATGGGCATAAATGATGACCAGTCATAAGTGCGAAGACTGGTCAAAAGTGCGAGGACCTGTCAGAAATCACTTTTTTCAGCCCTCTGGGTAGTCCTTTTGTGCATACGGACTACTCAGAGGGCTGAAAAAGTAATTTTTGACTGGTCCTCGCACTTGTGACCAGTCCTCAAACTTACGACTGTTCTCACATTTTACATTTTTGCCCTATCTTATCACCATTTCTCTCTTCCCCTCTCTTTCTCATTCTTTCTCTCTCCCCCTCTTTCTCTCTCTCTCTCCCCCACTCTCTCTCTCATTCTCTTTCTCCTCCCTTTCTCAAAGAGAGGGGTGGTAGGTTTGAGGAGAAAGATTGCTGTACAATAAAAAAAATGAAAGGGAAGAAAACCAACCCCAAACAAATATAAAGATATCAAGATAAAGAATGAATTGTTAAACTTTAAAGAATAAAAGAGAACAAATATGAATAAATAGCAATAATTAGAAACACACATACAAAAATACAATGTATTTTCTTTGAACAGAGTATTTGGCCGGTTCACAAATTTAAACAGTGTTTAGTCATTTCACTTAAATTTACAATTTCTATATTTCCTTTTTGCCATATTTATTCCTCAACTATTTTTTTAAAAAACCAATATTATCCTTCATCCTCATCTCTAATCTTAATCAAATTCAATTTTTCCCTTCTATTCTATATTATACCCCTTCCCATTGTCATCTATTTTTATACCCATCCTCACATTGGTTAATTATGTAATATTACAGTTGTTCAATACAAATTCAACATTTTAATATAAATCAATTAGTTATATAACTATCTTTTTTGTATATTAATCAATATGAACATTAATATTTCAATTATTTCCATGCAATCCAATTTCTTACAAATCAATTACTGGTAATTATATTTATCAATAATAATAAACCAAATAATTTCCCCCATATATTCTTCCAAACCACAACTTAACCATTTCTGTACGTTTTTTGATGAGGAAAAAGAAAAGAAATCTGCCTTTCCAAGGTGGCAAGCAAACAGCAAAGGCAACAACCTGCTTTTGTTTCAGTTTCGTTTTCAGTTTGAATTGCACAAGGAGAAAAAAAAAATGTGCTCCAGCAGGATTCTTTGCAGCTAGAAAAAGACTCCTGCACAAAACAGCGGAGAGCAAATCAGCTGGGAGTTGGGAGGCTGTTCAAATCAGCTTATGGTAATTAACCTATACTGAAGCTAAAAGGGGCTGTTTTTTTCTATTTTTGCAGACACGAGCCTACTCATTTGTTTTCTTTCTAAAAGGAATTTTTTTTGTGACTCGAATATAAGCCGAGGGGCGCTTTTTCAGCCTGAAAAACGTGCTGAAAAACTCGGCTTATATTCGAGTATATACGGTATATAAACAAAATGCTAAATGAAAAAGTGATTATTATTCTTACAGAAGAATAGTGATTTTTATGGTGGTTTTATACAAGTCTTTATTACATACCATCATTATGGTATAAGTTTCAATCATTGCATATGATTATCTTTTCTTACATAGTTTTAAATAATAAAACCTGAAATACTTGCATGACATCAAAATTGTTTGTTGAAATTTGAGAGGCAAGACCAATGGTCCAATGATGATGTTCTGTAAAGAAAGTAGTGAACAAATGTTACTCAATATTCCAGAAATAATAATTTCTTTCTGTTCACAGGTACTTTAGATATCTCAATGTAACTACCATTCTGTATGCTATTTCTTAGTGATCCATTATATTACCATTAATAAAATATGACCCTGTTAAGTGACCACACACAAAGGTTGAGAATATATGTGGTAACTTTATTGCCTTACATAGTGACATTATATAGTATGTTACTTTCAAGTTACAGCGTATTTAGAAGCATATCATTGGCTTACAGAATCTTCCAGGTAACTAAAATCTTTGGTTAACCATTTGCTTGCTTGCTTAAGCACTTAAAGTCTAACACACACATCCCATTTCCTCTCCTCCTGTTCTCCTTATTTACCAAATTAAGCTCTTTATCTTCTAATGCCATTTCCTGGCACCTACATGCAAGTAATCTTCCTTATCTGAGGTTTGCCATCCAAGATAGGGAAAATTCCTACACATACGCAGACTGCAGGCTCCTACATGACCCTACTTAGAATTTTGAAATAAACCAAGGTCAACAAATTCTTAAGAACAAGTAACCTCCTAGTAATTTCTTGAGTATGTAGTAAAAATACATACTATATACCTGATAGAAAAGATGTCACGGTCTGGAATAGAAAATGTTATAATTTGGGGACATGGGAAATATTTAGATATTCAAAAACATTAGGCGCATAAGTACCATTTTGGATTTATTGTGGGTAATTTCTTACCCTCTGAATATTGCTATCTACAACCAGCAAATCCTATCAATTTTCTTCAAAAATACAATCCTAGTCATCAAGCAAATTTAATTCACTGGAGAATTCTTGGAATTTAAAATCCAATTGAAAATGTGAAAGTTATATATAAATTGAAGAAAGACTCGGGTGTACTCTGGAAAATTCCATTGAAGGAACACATTGGGGACTAAAGTTTTACACTGTGCTTCCAAAGTAGCACTATGAATTCAATACTAATCTGGACAATTAAATCAAGATGTGAAAAAAAAATGACTTTTTAAAAGAGAAAGTGAGAAACAAGAACATCATACCAGTATCCCGATATCTTCTGGGTAGGTTTTTCAATTCAGCAATGGTTCTCAAGCAAAGCAAAGAAATGAATGTTACTCCCTTCATATTTCCAAATTGTTTTGAGACTAGAGTGGACAAGGTCAGTGGAACTTTTATACTATCTTATCCTGGATCTCAGAGTAATTACCACCCACCTCATGCCATTACCTCATGCTGTTAGTAAGACAAAAGGAAGACTCTTGTTAATAATTACTGTAATAAAATTTGTGCCTATTCCATTTTTAAAGACAAGCCTTGCCTTGAGAAATATCTGCATTTTTTTTAAAAAAAAGGATAAATAGACTTGCACTTCCTTGCACTTGCACTTGCACTCTTGCACTTCAAACAGCTGTTTTCTTGTTGCCCTATAACCTTGGGCCCTTCAAAATTTTGTCCAAAAGTGAATTAAATTGATGTGGTGGAACTAGCAGTTTGGTGTCAGGTTCAAAGCAAATATTCATGATGTTAACCTTCAAAGCTACATATCTGGGGAGACATTTGACTTTTGCAATCCTGGGCTACAATCTAATACCTAGTAGAATGTCAATCACTACTACTTCATGCATATCATCACATGAGGTGTGCCTGTGCCATTTCTTCTTTGAAATTTAAAAACCATTAACTTCCATGCATAATGGAGGAATACAAACTGTATCTTCTTGCTGCTAATACAGAACTCCCTTTGTGTGTGTGTGTGCGTGCTTGTTATCATCATCCCCAATCAATCCCTTAAGGTTGGCAGATCAATGATCAAGTTCTTAATTTAAAAATATACTAATGTATACTAATGTGCATATTTAATTAAATGCTTTAATCACCGGGACTGAAAGCCACTGAAAGAAAGTGGTTGGCCCTGTCATCCAGCTGGCTTCCATTGTGTAAACTGTTACTTTCAGACTGACTCTACCTCTATTGCTTTCCTGCCATTGGGGAGATTGCAACATTTGGTTTCTTCTAGTCATTTGGCATTTTCTCTTCAATTTGTCAGGAAAAAAGTGCATAAGGTTCAATCAAACTTTCAGCAACTTCCTCTGGGTTCCTTTGATCCAGCTCTGGAAATCTAAGCACATTCAAAAAAACTGAACATGACTACCTTTCTATTGGTGTCTAAGCTTCAATTCTTTTGTTCTTCATAACTGCTTGGTGGAACAAATGCTCTTTTATGAGAGTATTAAACCAAACATATTAAAGTCAGGTAGTTCTACTTTGTGTATATAACATGTTAGTGTGACCCA
Organism: Ptyas mucosa; assembly: GCA_012654045.1. Taxonomy (NCBI): domain Eukaryota; kingdom Metazoa; phylum Chordata; class Lepidosauria; order Squamata; family Colubridae; genus Ptyas; species Ptyas mucosa. Next base: position 469,993 of record WNWU01013919.1, on the reverse strand, counting down.
TGTGCTATTGTGGATGCTAGAGGATATTTTGTGAAATACATCAAGGTTAAGTCTATTTTTTTAAACACAGTGTGATCCTTTATTCAAATATATTGGATGATTGGATGTGTGGCTGTCACAGTCACCACCTTCTTCACTTCTCAGTTAACTTTCTATAGTGCCAACAAAGTTGATCCTTTCTTTGATTATGCAACACTGTATGTTTTCATGCAATCCCATTGGGCAGACCAAAATGGCAATATTAGTCTTGCCATTATCACATATATCTATCAACTCTATATTTCCAATGTGAGCTATCATCTATCTACTATATAAAAATAGATGTTAACAGGTAAACCAATAGCAAAGTTAAATTTCAAAGCCCACTGTTGATAACCTATTGTTGTATTTAACTTATAGAAAGTCTGCAACAGCTTCTTATCTACTACAAAGTCATCATTGTCATCACAAAAACCTGCCACCTTAGTATCCCTATTAAATTCAACAAAGGTTCTTGTCTATCATATAGAACACAACAAAAGCTTAATGTTTATGGCTCACAAATCTCACTCTGCCAGATTTAACAATTGTCCACACTACGTTCTCCTGTAGTGTCTTTCTTGTACAGGGGGCTGATAGTGGAACAGCAGGAAGCTTGAGAAACAGGGAGGTAAAGAAGGCTTAGATAGCACTTGCATTAATGAAGTCCATTTGGTAAAATCTCCCTCCCTCCCTTCTGTCTCCCATCCTAAGTTTATGATAGACAACCATAGATTAGCACTACCCATCATGACTGAATTAATAGATAGTCATATATAGAATTTTAATAATGTTGTGGTGAAGAACTGGCTAAATAAAATGCTTTTTACAAGTTTTCTTTTCAGGTCAAGTCAATATTTATTACAGTCAAACACTGGAGCAAGTTAAAAACACTCAAGAAACAACCAGTTAAAATTTTTAGAATAAAATAACAACTGACAAACAATTGAACATGAACAAAACACAGCAGTTAAAAATGGTATTATATTAGGCCATGTTGTCTTTTGTTCCTGTACAACTGACAGACTGGATGCGAAATTAAGATTTTAGTATAGATTTTATTTGTTATTATTCTTGAATTTTAACTGGATATTCCTTGCATATTTTTAAATTGCTTTGATCTTTGACAGTAATAAATATTGACTTGACTTGACAAGTTTTCTTTTAAACTTTTCTAACTCACTTTAGATGTTTTAGACCATGGGTCCTCAAACTACGGCCTGCTGAACCAATTAATCCAGCCTGCGGAGCTCCATGAGGTTGCCTCGCCCTCATCACCCCACCCACCCTTCAGCAGAGTGCAGGACTTGCCTTCAGGAGAGCTGCAGGTTGGAACCAAAAGGTAAGCTCAACAATTTTAGTCTGCAGAATGCTTGGAGAGGGGAGTGTTAGAAGAGGCAAAAAACCAGACAAAAATGGCCTGTTTTAGCCTGCAGAATGCTTGTGGAGGTGGCCGGGGCAGGGGAGGGGTTAGAAGAGGCCAAAAAAAAAACCCCCAGGCAAAAATGGCCAGTTTTTGACAAAAAAAATGAGCCTTTTTTGCCTGGTTTTAGCCTGCGGAATGCTTGTGGAGGTATGGGGGGGAGTGAAAGGAGTCAAAAAACCAGGCAAAAATGGCCCATTTTTCACCTTCACTGCCTCCACAAGCTAAAGAGAGAGAGAGAGACAGACAGAAAGAGAAAGAGAGAGAAAAAAGAGAGAGGGAGAGGGAAACAGAAAGAGAAGAGGGAGGGAGGGAGAGAAGGAAAGAGAGAGGGAAAGAAAGAAAGAGAGGGAGAGGGAGAGAGAAATAGAGAGAGAGAGAGAAAGAGAGAAAGAAAGAGAGAAAGAATGAAAGAGAGAAAGAGGGGGCGAGAGAGAGAAAGAGAGGGGGGAGAGAGGGAGGGAGAGAGAGAAAGAAAGAGAGACAGACAGACAGAAAGACAGAAAGAGAGGGGGAGAAAGGGGGAGACAAAGAAAGAGAGAGAAAGAGAGG
>WNWU01013919.1:457398-467990 GCA_012654045.1 Ptyas mucosa | reverse complement strand
AGAGAAAGGGAGGGAGAGAGGGAGGGAATCAAAGAGAGAGAGAGAGAAAGAGAATGAAAGAGAGAGAAAGGGGGAGAGAAGGAGAGAGTGAGAGAGACAAAGAAAGAGACAGACAGACAGACAGAGGGAGAGAAAGAATGAAAGAGAGAGAAAGAGGGGGAGAGAGAGGAAGCGAGAAGGAGAGAGAAAGAAAGAGAGAGAAAAGGAGAGAGAGGAGGAGAGAGAGAAAAAAGAAAAAGAGAGGGAGAGAGAGAGAGAGAGAGAGAAGGAAAGAGAGAGAGACAAAGAGACAGAGAAAGACAGAGAGAGATTTCTCAAGCTCCTTGGGGCTGAGAAGAATTGCAGCAAAACTGAGTTTCCTGAAGTGGACCATTAGACTCCTAAACAACTGAAAAAAATGATCTAGTAAAAAGAAAAGGCAATCAAAAGAGCAACATGCAAACAAAAGCAAATAAAACACCCCCAGGAGCAAAACAAATTGAAGTTTAATTTGTGTGCCTTGTTCAAGGGACTGTTAAATTAGCCCACCCAGTCACATGACCACCTAGCCACGCCCTCCCAACCAATCCACCCCCCAACAGTTTGAGGGACCATGAATTGGCCCCCTGTTCAAAAAGTTTGAAGACCCTGTTTTAGACTCTAAAGCAGTGGGTCTCAACCTTCCTAATGCCGCAACCCTTTAATACAGTTCCTCATGTTGTGGTGACCCCCAACCATAAAATTATTCCTCAAACCATTGAAAATATGTATTTTCAGATGGTCTTAGGCAACCCCTGTGAAAGGGTCATTCGACCCCCAAAGGAGTCCCGACCCACAGGTTGAGAACCACTTCTCTAAAGAGACATACAAGCACACACACTCCCCAAAGCAACAGCAGTGAAAACTCCTTTCTTTCTCTCTTTTTAAACTAAATTAGCAGCTTCAAAGAAGGAAAATACCATTTCAGATCTTTGCCTGTAGGCAGGATGACTTGAAAGAAAACATCAGTTCATTGGCCAATCTGTTTAAGATTTTAACAATTACCTCATTATGTCTAATGTAAAGCTGTACTCACAGCTCAGGACATAAGATTCTTTCAGTCCCCCTCAAACAGTAAAGATCACTCATCTTTCAATCGGTAGACATTGTTCTTTTCTTATTTTATGCTCTGTACAGATGGATAAAACAGATATAATGTACCAAGCCACAAAAATATGGTAGGAACATGATGAAAACTTTTTCAGGTGGATTCATGAAAACTTCTTGTATAATGAAGATGTATAAATATACCTGGATTGTTTTAAGATTTTATATTTGCCTGACAAAGACTTCACAAGTGAAGTATGTGAATCAGCAACATCATTAGAATGGGATTATTATAATCAGGCATGGTGGCTCTTCTTCTTCTGGAAAATTCAAATTAGCACTCACAATCTAATTTAAAAACACTATCTGCTCATACGGATTGAGTCCACATTCTTGAGTCCATACATTCTTTTTAAAAATCCTCAAATATTACCCTGAATCCAATAATGTTTTATGTCTACACCCACATTATAAAGTTCTCGATGCCCTAATTTTTAATATGGTTGCTGGACACAAAGGTTTGCCCATTTGTTATCACATAATTAGCTAAACATTCACTTTTTTCTAAGATTATTAGATTAAAGTCAAATAAAATAATACCTCTGAATGCCCCATCTTTCACTTTGAAAAGTAGTATTAGCCCACTTCACTATTTTATATCTTACAGTTCTCATTCTATAGAAGACCTTTTACCTGCAATCTCTCCATAATAGAGAATTGTCCTCTTTTCTGTTGCAGCACATAAAACTTCCTGTAAATTGAACATTAACTAGAGCTGCTAAAATGGGATACAAATCTTGCTAAGATATTTTCATCCCTGATGTTAATTTTCAATTATTTACCCTTTAACTTTCATTCCTTTGCTTTTTATATACTTATATTGTGTTTTGTTATACTGCACTATTTCATATTTAACTATATTATAGTTTACATGTTATTCATCCATTTTAGAAATGTGATGGTTTTCCAGAACTGTTTTAATAATTTTAACATTTAATTTATTTGTTCATACCTTATTGGCTAGATTGTTCATTTTATAACACATTCACAAAGTTTGGTGGCTTCATACAAATGACAAAATACAGTATCAATCAAGATGTAACATACAAGCTCTATCATTCTCTCTATGTGAAACATTTCATACACATCAAAGGGGGGGATTTTTTATCTACTCTTCCTTAAAATGCATACAACTAGTAGATCATTTCATCAGTAATTTATAATCTGTGTTTCAATGATTGAAATAAAGAAATGACTTAATTAAAACTAAAGCCTTATTTGATATAATAGATAGGAACAACTCAGCCTTTTCCAACTCAGCAGCCCTCTTGGTCATTGAAATGTGGCCGAAAGATTTGATTAATGGTAGTTGCTTGCAAATCCCATGATTACAGATTCAAATTTTTTTATCTTGATTTAGAGACACTATTCATTATTTGCATATCATATTATACACCTGATTTTTCTTCATTCTTCATTCATGCATGCTATGCCAAGCTTACATAAACAAGGCATTACAAATCTTAACTGACCAAATCTTGGGGGCTGAACAGAGATATTCAGACTCCCTACTCATCGTACTAGAAGACTTCAACAGTGCTAGCCTAAGCCAAAAGCTGCCAAGATACCTTCAATATGTCAACTGTTTTCCAAGAGGCAAGAATATTTTAGATCACTGCTACTGTACATTAAAAGATGCCTATTGCCCTCTAGCAAGAGGGCTGTGCCACACTGATCACTGTATGATTCACCTTGTACTTGTTTATAGTCAAGGACTTAAAATCATAAAACAAACAGTTAAAACTGTTGGAATATACTTGGAACAGCATACTGATGAAACTTTTTTTCCAGTGATACTTGGAATAATCAGGAAATACTACAATAAATTGCACCGTTTTAAAGAATACCTGTGCTACTTTTAACACAGAAAAGAACAAAAAAGAGGAAGTAGCTAACCTATCTGTTGAGAAATGACATCCTTCCACTTTTTAAAAATCTACTTTCCTATTGACCTATGAAGGTGTTTTTTCCCCCTCTCAAAAATGAGTCAGTTCAGGAGCACTGCTAGCCAAGGAATTTGGATTCATGTTTAAAAGGGTCCAAATTTGATTCAATAAATAGCAGCAGTACTTGCCTAGTGCTTAATTTTCTGAGGAAAATATATTTTAAAAGGAAACTTTAAAAAAAATGTTTGTAGCCAAGTGCCACAGTAGTTCCTGTTAAATAATCTTTACTTAAGAAAGGTAATTTTTTCCACTCCAAAAGTGTATGTGTTGATGGAAAGTGAGTCAGGAATTTTACATTCTTTTTAATATGCAGGCAGATGTTTTTCCAGAGCATGCAGGTTGTTTTTTTCCTTCCTTGCTCTTCCCTTCCGGGATTTTGAATTGTGGTAGGTTAGGAGGATGTAGATCAGGGTTCTGTAACAGACCGATCAGGGGGTTAATATAGAAGTTAAAAAGGGAGGGGAACCGGATGCAACCCTGCTGTACCCCTTTTTGAACTCTTACTGGGCTGGTTAAAATCCCTTGAGGATTACACCTAACTTTCAAGGTGGAATTAGCATACAATTTTTGTATGAAGAAAAGGAGGCATTTATCGATTGTAGGGCATTTTAGTTTCTCCCATAGGATATTCCTGGATATTGAATCAAAGGCCTGCTTAAAATCAAGGAAGGCCACATAAAGAGAGGATTTTTTGGGGGGTATGTATATTTTTGCACCACATGGTGAAGTACCAGGATATAATCCACTATAGATCTTCCTTCTCTAAAACCGGCTTGTTCATCTTTGATTATCCCCCCTGAAATTAGCCAATCCTGAAGTTTATAGTTTAGGTGTTTTGCATACAATTTACTAATAACACTCAGAAGACTAATTGGTCTATAATTGCCTGGGTCATTTCTATTACGCTTTTTATAGAATGGTATCATAATTTCTAATCCCCAATCTCTTGGCATATGGCCCATTTTATCTATAAATGTAAGCAGAGCCCACCAACTGGCGTTATTTTTTATTATTTCTGGGAAGACATTATCAGCACCATGTGTCTTATTAGTCTTAAGGCAGTGGTGGGATTCAATTTTTTTAACAACCGGTTCTGTGGGCGTGGCTAGCTGGTCATGTGACTGGATAGGCGTGGCTACCTGGTCATGTGACCGGGAGGCTATGTGCATAGGGACTACTCAGAGGGCTGAAAAAAGTCATTTCCGACTGGTCCTTGCACTTTTGACTGATCCTCGCACTTATGACCATCCTCACATTTATGCCCGTTGCGGCATTCTTAATAATCTTAACATGTCAGTCATTTCACTACTACTTCTCTTCATCACAGTGACAAGATAGGGCACAAAACGTAAAATGTGAGGACAGTCGTAAGTTCAAGGACTGGTCAAAAGTGCGAGGACCGGTCAAAAATAACTTTTTCAGCCCTCTGAGTAGTCCATATGCAGATAGGGACTACTCAGAGGGCTGCAAAAAGTCATTTCTGACTGATCCTCATACTTTTGACCGGTCATCATTTATGCTCATTGCAGCATTCTTAATTAAATTAATTAAATAAAAATGACCTGCTGGAGTGGTCAGAGGCAGTCCGAGGTGGGCATTTGGGCTGGCTGCAGGGCAAAATGATACAACAGGGGTAGGTAGGCCGCTGCTGCCCAGGTGGGAGGCGCAGGCCTACAGAGCTGGCTGAAGGGTGAAGTGATCGGATGGGGTAGGTCAGGGGTCTGCAACTTTAAACACTCAACCTTAAACACATGTAAACACTTAAACACAACCTTAAACCTGGGTGGGCATTGCCAACTCCAAATCACTTACTCCCAACCCAGGTTTTGTGGCTCCCAGTATTTTCTTTTAAACAGGTCTCTCTGTGTGTCTCTTTCATCTCTCTCATCTCTTTCTTTCTCCCCACCTTCTCTCCTTCATCTCTCTTTCTCTCCATCTCTCTTTCTCCCCCCCCTTTCTCTCCTTCATCTCTCTTTTTCTCCATCTCTTTCTCTTTTCCTGTCCGGGCAGCGGCGGCAGCGAACCTACTGCACCATCAGGTCACCCCTTTGCTTGGAGGCGGCACCTTAAGCCTGTGCCCTACTGCGCATGTGCTCACCCAGCTGCACCTGCAGCTGGCTCTTGTTGCTCTTACTGAGCTTCACAATGGGACCGACAGTGCCCCTCCTCCTCCTAGAGCCCAGTATGATGCGGAGCATCGGCTGCAGCCTGGGCAGCCAGTGTTCCAGGATGGAAAAAAGCCGTGCGTCTTCCCCAGAGACTGGATGGGCTAGGATAGGCTGGCGCTGCGTGGGTGGGAGGCAGGGCGGGGTGAGGGGTGGGTGAGCCAGCAATTTAACAAACAGTTCAGTGTGCTGCAAGGCCAATAAATAACAAAAAAACACCGAACCATTTGTTAAATTACTGGCTCACCCACCCCTCACCCACCCTGCCCACTACTATTTATTGGCAAGGGGCGGGGCGAGCCAGCAATTTAACAAACGGTTCAGCCAAACTGCCTAGAACCAGAAGAATTCCACCACTGCTTTAAGGGCTCTGATCAACTCTTCTGGGATATCTCTTCTGGTGTAACAGGGGGCCAGAAAGCAGTTTGGTCCAAACTAATTTGGCTCTCCTTACTTGCATAGTCGGGGTCTGTATATAACTCTCTAAAATATTCTTCCCAGGCCTGAATCGGTACCTGAGTAGTTGGGGGTAGGGGGGATTTCCCCAATCCTCTAGTGATGTACCAAGGAAGGGATGTATTTTTTGTCCTGACTGATGCAATTAATCTCTGCCAAGACTCCTTCAAAGCCACACTGTTCTTTTCTTTTAGGAGGGTCTTATATTGTGCCTTAAATTGTTTTAAGAAGTCAGTGTGATTCTCAGGAGGGTCATTTTTACTTTTTCTGTGCTCCTTATTATATATTCTTTTTAATTACACACAATCTCCATCAAACCCTTTTTTTTAAAAAAAACTGATTTTTTGGAGTGAACTAGTATTCTGTTAGTGAGAACCAATTTCAAATTTGAAATTAAAATTTCAAACTTTTCTAAGTATGGTTCTTCAAACTTATTTCTTAGTAGAGATGTATGTAGTTCTATGGTTTCTGGAACTAACATCCATTTAGTAACTTCTTTTGCATTTTTCTTGGTCCTTTTAATTTTTACCTGGGTATTTTGGCTCTCAAATCTGGGTAGGTAGATTGAGCCAGCCCTTAGAAATTTTCAGTTGCAAGTCTACCTCTATCTTCTGCAAGAACTTCAGTTCAGTCGTATGACATTATCCAGTAATCAATTGTGGATTTTCTTCCTGTTCCATGATACATATAGTCTGCTGCTTCCACCTCATGTGGAACCTTTCAGGATACAAAGTTCCAAGTGTTCAGTCATCTGTCTTACACACAGACCTGCCCAATTTGCCTTAGTGTCTTTAAAGTGCCTGGAATGCAGGGGTTCTCCTGGTATATTCTCATCATAATGAATCTTAAATTGATTAGATAATGCTTGATTGTTTGGGCCCATCCTAGTATTTAAGTCCCCCACCCTAATAATTATTGCGGCTGTAGGGTATTTGTCTAAGCAGCCCAGGATAAAATCTTCTATGCCATCCCAAATCTTGTTGATCAAATTATTCTTATTGAGTGGAGGAATGTAGATATTAAAAAGCAAAATCTCTATCCATTTAAATAAGAGTAAGGGAGTCACAACCCATGGATGCAAATGTGGCAGTGATACACATTTAAGTTGCACGGATGTATTCACTAATGTAACAGTACCCTCTTTAGCTCTCCCACCCACCTTACTTGGGACAGCTGAGGTAGAGTTAACCCAATAACCATCTAGCTGTATCTCTGTGGAGGCCCAGGTAAGAAGAGAATGTCAAATTGTGATTTATAGTCAGAAAAAATGGTTGGTCTTTTGATGGAACAGTCCAACCTGCTATATTTCAGGTTATGATGGAGAGGGGATCATCTTTTGCAGCTCATCAGGAAATTTGATTTATACAAAGGGAAATTGTATGATTGTTGCAATGGCTTGAAGTGTCATCACGCATGAAATTGGCCTTCTCTAAAAGGAGGGGAACCCTATCTAAATTGTTCAATTGGAAAATTGTTCAGGTTAAGAGGATTTAGCACCAGCTAACAAGGCTTACCATTCCAATGCCTTTTTTCTAGGTGTAGAGCAGTGGGTTATTCAGTCGTGCTCCATTCAGCTTTGAGCTGATGACACTGACGTAGGTCCTCTCTCAATTTCTTGATGTGGTGCTAAAAGTATCATAGGATAATCACATAAGGATGCTAGTATCTCCTTCTCTAGTGGGGCCTCTATTGGCTCCTGTGTATCTTGGCTTCTGTTTTCCATGATCTCATATTCATGCAAACCCTTGCCCCTGGGGGAGAAGTAAGAGGCTCATTTATAGGGAAAACCAGATCGATAAGTGGTTCAGCTGTGTCAATTATGTCCAGTAAGGATTTCTTTAAATTTTCTAACCTGAATAGTATGTTATCTTGTTCTTTCCTTGGAACAGCACCCGAAAGCATTAATGAGATCAGTTTCTATTCTGTTAAGTACATCTTCGCTGGAGAAGGCTGTCTTACTCCCACTTCTTCCACTCTCTTTCCCAAGGTTGAGAATGCAGAAGAGACAGCAACTCTGGGAGCTCGCATGTTAACAATTAAGGGTTTAACCCTTTCCTCACAGAAAACACGGAAAGATTTGAAAAGAGGCGAGATGCACCTTCATTTTAAATAGCTTCAGCAGTATGGTGGACTGCTTGAAAGACAGAACTATCTGCTTCCAATATGGGACTCAGGAAGCCATTCATCAGCACGGAGATCAATCTGCCCCCAGTGACAATGAAGAAGCTGGCTCAGGGAATTTAGTACTCTTGGTAATCCAGCATCCATAATTAATTCTATTCATATGGATTCTAAGGGCAACCTAATGAGTTTGTAGTGAATGATGTGATTGATGTAATTATAGGGGAGATGCTTTACTGTCTTCCAATGAAACTTCTCTATTAAATACCTCCTGCTCTTGATATCTTATCTGGAGAAGGACTGTTTTTCCGAGTGGAGTGCCACTTTTTAGCAAGTTCTTTAACTGTTTTCCTGGGTATTTGCTTTTTTTCCTCTTCCTTATTCTGAGTATGGGATTTACCCAAGTCTCCTGTATGGACTTTAGTGTGGGTACCTGTAGCCCAATGTTATGCTTGCAGAAAAACAGCTATATCTTTTTTTCAGTGTCTCTACATCATGTTGGATGGTTATTAGTTGTTCAAATATTGAAACGGATTCAACTGGAAGCATCACAGCAAGACAGACAGGGAATAGTGGGCTCTGATGAGCCTTGCAAAATACCAGGCTGAGAAACCGCTGTCGAGGGCTCTTCAGACCAGATCTGTCCTGTAGGGACAGAGAAGAAGGAGAGGCACCTCGGATGACCAAGAGGAACAGACAAGTTCCTCGGAGGTCGAAGGAAACTCTTTGACTCGGTGGTGGGGGTGGTGGCCATTGTGGCCATCATAAAGCTGGGGCAAATGGACCACGTTTTGAGCAGGAGCGGTGATTTGAACAAGGTACTGATGCCAGGTAGGTGACTGCCAGCTCATAGGCAAAAAAGAAATATTTTAAAATTGTTAAAAGGTGCCCCAGCAAAATAACAGCAGCTAATGGGTGTGAGGGAAATGAAGGAAGAAGAATAAAGCGAAGGTTTAAAGTGGCAACGTCCGAACGAAATTTGATTTTTGGATTAAAATTTGTGGAGATAATTAAAAAAATAGAAGAAAAAAACAACCTATAATAGGTGTGAAGAAGATTGGAAAGAATTTGAAAATATTTCTTTTTTAACTGTTGAAGAAAGAACAAAGGGAAACTTAAAATAAAAGCCTTGTAAAAAAATTGGATTTGGAATTTGGGTTTGGATCCTAAATTGATTTGGAAAAATATAAAATTAAGAAGAAAAAGGTAAAGATTGGTAAAGATTGGTAACATGAATTTTAAACAAAATGGATACATTTTAAGGCTGTTGATTGGAATTTGGATTGGAGACAGACATCTACAGGTGAAAAAGAAACATTACAACATTGAACTTTTATTTTGAAAAAAAAAACCTTTTAAAGGATAAGAGCAGTGGGAAATTTTAATGAAGATCTGTTTGTTTGCAAGCCATTTGACCTTGGCAATTAAAGAAGGTGGATTATAACAAAACTTAAAATTGGAACAACAACCCAAAAATAATGAAATGGCTCAGGAACTAATTGAAATTATCAAAAGGATGCGTATATCATTGAAAATGGAACTAAATGAAATGATTATAATGATGCATGGAAAACCTAAATCTGATGAACCAGAAACTATGTTAGAATATATTCAAGTGGATAAAGAAACTACGAATGAGAAGCAAGAAAGTGATACTGAAGACAAAGACAAAAGCAAACATAAAGATATTGATTATGAAAAATTAAATAATTATGTGGGAAGCAATAATGAAAAGGAGAGGAGAATTGGGAGAAAAGGGATAAGTTTAGTAATAAAGGTGAATTCTAAAGATTACATTGGAATTAACAATGATAAAAACAGAGAGACAAGGGAAGAAAAAAGAGGAGAATAGAAAAAATATAAAAAGCTTAAATGATTACACTGGGATTAACAGTGGGAAAATAAGAAAAAGGAAAAGGGGATGGAGAATAATTGGAAATACAGGGCAAAATAGAAGAGTTCAGGATTTTAAAATGGAGAAACAAAGTGGGGAAAAGAAAAAAATGGGAAAAAGGGAGAAAGAAGTAATTGATGGAAAGGGAAAAAGAAATATGTTGTATATATTTAGAACTAAAATGAATTGAAGTAAGATTTATAAATATCAATGAATTTTAGAAAACTCAATAGTTGAGATTATAATATTATAATCAATTTAACCAAAAAATTGGAAATTATATTGTGTTAGGAAAATTAATTAGGTTTATTGTTTAGTAAGAAGAGATTAAGATATTGTTGAAGAGGTATAGAAAAATATATTTGAAAAAACAATTGAAAATTGGAATTACATTAAAAATAATGAGGATTGAGAAATAGAACTATAAATGAATTGAAGTAACCTTTATATGAGATTATATTTGAAAAAGTAATGGAAAAGAAATGATTGATTGTAATCTTATACATTTAAGTGAATAAGGGAATTTAGGGAAATACTGGAAATTATTTTATGTTGTGTAAAGGATTTCAGATTTAAGGGTTTTAACTTGGAGAAAGTAAGGGGGAAAATTAAATTTGATTAAAATCAGAGATTAGGGCAAATGGTAATATTGGTTATTAGAAGAAACAAGGAAAATAAAATAAAAATTAGAGAGATTATTATGGCAAAAAGTGAAATATATAAATTGTGTTGGAGACAGCTAAAAATTGTATAAATTTGTGACTTGTCCAATACTCTGTTCAGAAAAAATGTATTGTTTGTTTTTTTGTTTGTGAAAAAAATAAAAAAAACCTTTTACAAAAAAAAATCCAATTCTTTTTCCATCTTTTGTATGAATTCTTTATC
>WNWU01013919.1:420680-456998 GCA_012654045.1 Ptyas mucosa | reverse complement strand
TACTTTCTAGCAGACTGCAACTCTGTGTTGGTCTGTGGGAGACTCAGATAGATCCACCAACATAGAGTTGCAGACCTGGTTAGGCCAGGAGGGAGGAGTTCCCCTTGTGGAAATGTGCCCACCAGGTTTCCGTGCATTCCATCAGCCAAGGACTCAGGGAAGGGGTGGGGGGAGTGGCAGCAATTATTAGGGAAAGTCTTTGCCTGAGGGAGGCCACTGTTCCTCAGATAGCTGGATGTGAGTCCCTCCTTGTGAAGTGGGGTCAGGGGATACAGAAGGGCCTACTGATCATGTTCCTGGCTCCCTGCCACGTGACGGCAATCCTGCCTGAGCTGCTTGATGTTATAGTTGGGGTGGTGGTGGAAACCCCCAGACTTATTGTTATGGGGGATTTTAACCTGCCATCTGCTGGTGAGATGTTGGAGGTGGCTTGGGAGTTCATGGTTTCCATGACGGCCATGGACCTGACCCAAGTAGTTCAAGGCCCCACCCACTTGGGGAATCATACTCTGGACTTGATTTTTGTCTCGGATCAGTGGCTGAATGGTCTAAGAATAGAGGATCTAGACATCAAGCCCTTGTCATGGTCTGATCATTCTCTCCTTCACATGGACTTTCAGGTCACTTTCACCAACCGCAGGGAGACAGAACCAACCAAGTGGTTCCGTCCCAGGCGCCTGATGGACCCCGAGAGGTTCCTGATGGAGCTTGGGCCATTTCCTGAGACTCTGGCTCACAATTCGACTGAGGACCTGGTGGTGGCCTGGGACAGGGCAGCTACTGGGGCCTTGGACCGTGTTGTGTCTTTGCGGCCTCTGACCCAATGCTGATCTCGACTAGCTCCTTGGTTTTCTGAGGAGCCAAGAGAGATGAAGCATCGGAAAAGATGCCTGGAGAGTGATTGGAGGACAAGCTGATCTGAATCTGACCGAACACAGGTGAGATCTTATATTAAGACCTACCTAGTGGCGATAAAAGTGGTGAAGTCTAGCTACTTCTCCACTCTTATTGCATCTGCATCTGCAGAGAACCGCCCAGCTGCGCTGTTTAGGGTGACTCACTCCCTACTTCAGGTGGGGGTGCGTGAAGACCCCTTACAGGGTCGAGCTGAGGATTTTGTGCAATTCCTGCATGATAAAGCTGCTCAGATTTGGGAAGGCCTGGACTCCGATTGGGTAGATCCAGGGGAGGAGATGGGGGTAGGTCCTGAGAGTGTTATCTGGGAAGAGTTTGACTCTGTGGCTCCTGAGTATGTGGACAGGATTCTGGGCAAGCTTAGTGCTGCCACATGTTTATTGGACCGTGTCCCTCCTGGTTGGTACTGACCTCCCGGGAGGTTACACGAGGCTGGCTCCAGGGGATTATAAATGCTTCTCAAGAAGCCTTCCCTGGACCTGCCTATATTATCAAATTATTGTCCAGTCTCCAATCTTCACTTCGTTGCCAAGGTTGTTGAGAGTGTGGTGACATGACAACTACCCCGATACCTGGATGAAGCTGTCTATTTGGATCCATACCAATCAGGCTTCAAGCCACTATACAGCACAGAAACGGCATTGGTTACATTGGTTGATGATCTTTGGAGGGCTCGGGACAGAGGTTGTTCCTCTGTCCTGGTCCTATAAGATCTCTCAGCAGCTTTTGATACCATCGACCATGGTATCTTACTGCACCGGCTGGAGAGGTTAGGAATAGGGGGCACTATGCTTCAGTGGTTCTCCTCCTTCCTCTCTGACTGTTCACAGTTTGTGTTGGCTGGGGGGCAGAGGTCAACCTCGAGGCTCCTTATTTGTGGGGTGCTGCAAGGGTCAGTCCTCTCACCTCTTTTGTTCAACTTTTATGTAAAACCGATAGGCGAGATCATCCGTGGTTTCGGGGTGAATGTTCATCAGTATGCGGATGACACACAGCTATACATCTCCACCCCGGACTACCCCAATGATGCCCTTACTGTGATGTCCCATTGCGGATCTGGATGGGGAGAAACAAACTCAGACTCAACCCCTCCAAGACCGAGTGGCTGTGGCTTCCGGCATCCCAGTATAGTCAGCTGGTACCATCACTGACAATTGGGGATGAGACCTTACTTCCCACAGGGAGGGCTCGCAATTAGGTGTCCTCCTGGATTCATGGCTATCTTTAGAAGAGCACATGACGGCCGTGGCCAGGGGGGCCTTTTATCAGGTTCGCCTGATCCGCCAGTTGCGTCCCGTTCTGGATCGGGACACCTTGCGCACTGTCACTCATGCCCTCGTCACCTCCCGTATGGACTACTGTAATGCTCTCTACATGGGGCTCCCCTTGAAGAGTGCGCGCAGGCTCCAGCTGGTCCGGAATGTAGTCACGTGAGTGATTATGGGCGCAACTCATTACGTCCATGTAACACCTCTCCTGCACGAGCTGCACTGGCTCCCGGTGGTCTTCTGGGCGCGATTCAAGGTGTTAGTCATCACCTTTAAAGCGCTCCATGGCTTAGGACCTGGGTACCTACGAGACCATCTTTTGCCACCAATAGCCTCCCACCGACCAGTTTGTTCTCACAGGGAGGGACTACTCAGGGTACCGTCAGTCAAATCATGCCGACTGGCAACTCCCAGGGGGAGGGCCTTCTCTGTGAGGGCTCCAACCCTTTGGAATGAATTGCCCCCGGAGATACGGAATATCCCTGATCTCCGTGCTTTCCGCCATGCCCTCAAGACCCTGTTATTCCAACAGGCGGGGCTAAGCATATGAACACATGAATGATCTTTTAAAATGTTATCTAACTCTGGGTTTTATTTAATTGATCAAACTAAGTAATAATTTTAATTAGTAATTTTATGATGTTTGTATGTCTATATTCTTCTTGGTTGTACACCACCTTGAGTCCTACGGGAGAAAAGCAGTATAGAAATATAATAAATAAATAAATAAATATACAACTGTTTGCACTGTGAGAAGGCATTGCTTTGCCATAAACTCTGTTGTATTTTCCCATGGTAAGCTCTCCATCCAGCTCTCTGAATTAGTTTGTTATTAAACTTTTTAGACTTTATCTTAGTCTCTATACCATCTATAGTTGGACTTGTTTGTGAAAACAGATGGCTGTCATTTTGCTCCTCTCCCCCCAGATTGGGAAAGTCTAGTGTCTGCTGTTTTGTCAGATCTCTTTGCAGGTCCCGTTCTACCCTCTCCAGATTGTGGGAAATGGAGGGGGGGATATTTTTACTTACAAATTTTTACTTACTTACTCTTGTCAGCAAAGTGCTCATCAATTTTTTGTTGTTTTGCATTCTTCACTAGTGGGAGAGATCTTGGATTGGTGCCATGGTGCTTCTTTCTTTTCCCCATGCCTTATTAGTCCTAAGCAGCCAAAACTTTGTCCGTGTTGTGGTCTACGCTTCTACCATCTCTGAAAAATATTATTTAAATAAAAAGGATCCAATGGCTATATTAAAAATTGATAAAATAGAATAAAACCAAGAGGAGCTGCTGCAAACATGCTCCGGCAGCGGCAGCCCCGCCCCTCCTCCACATGGGATGGAACATGGTGTACAAGTTTTCTAACTTAATGTGATATTCTAAACAAAGTATATGCATAATTAATTTTTACAGGAAAATACTAGTGGACAGATTAATGGCTATGGTTAATATGTGAAGCAAGTTAAGACTCTTATGGAGTACTAAATGAAGTTATTAGAGATTATTATGCTATCATAATAAACTGAAGCATATGTTCTACAGAAAAGAAATGATTAGTGATTACACTGGTAAAGTCTATAAATAACATAAAAAGGGAATAAAATGCTAATGAAGTTATTATTCATATCTATAGGTGATGAAAGTTAAAACTGTTATGCATCTGATATCTGAGAGCATCATGGCTTGAGTTAGAAGACTGACATGGAATTAGAACACTGAGTTGGAGGTTAGCCCATGTTTAAGATCTGAGTTCTGCCATGACTTGGGGTGAGCTCCCATTCTTGAAAGGGACATGAAAGGAGCCCCCAACTGGGCATTCCCCAGATAACAGTGATGTCACCAGTTAATCCTCTCAACCTGGAAATGTCTTCGGGTTTCTGATACAAGTGCAATGCAATGTGATCTGATATCTGATACTAATCATGATGACATCACTATGAAAAATATATGTTGTGATGTCACAATGCAAATATCAATCTTTCACACTTGACTTCTGATGTCATACCAAGTACTGTACATAAGACACATAGTTTTCATCATGTTACAATACATTTCATCATTTGTTCCCATTTCCCTCCCATCTACAAATATCTATGAAATTGAATGCCTTGAAATATTTTCAAATTATTGAAATCATTTGGCTAGGTGGCTCAATGGCTAAGATGCTGAGCTTGTCGATCAGAAAGGTCAGCATTTCGAATCCCTAGTATAGGTCTCCTGCATGAGCAGGTGGTTGGATTAGATGACCTCCAAGATCCTTTCCAACTCTGTTACTGTTATAAATCCCAGTATCAACTAGCATCTTTTACAAAACAATAATACATTGAGAGGAAAGCTGAGGCTTTTGAAATATCTGGAATATTATGAATGATTAAAAGCCTAAAATAATGGTATCTGATGAACCTTAGTTGGCAATGAATTACATATTGAAGATAAACTTTTCTTTCTTTTGTTTGATTAATTGTACAAGATTCAATAGAAAAGGGATTCCATTCCAGGTCATTTAGTATGATCTTTAGAAGTTGGTCAGAATGAGGATGATTGGTACAGAATGAGATGGAAAGTTCAATGGATGGAAAATGGTATAAAGCCAAGATAGATAGGCTTAATAATTTACTGGTAAAATATTAAACATTATTCTGCAGTCATAAATATTTTCTTTGTGAGAATTAAATCCATTTTGAAATTGGAACTGCTAGAAGCTATGCTCACCCATGGGAACAACTAAAATAGTGTTCTATTCTTTAGTATATCTTGTACCTTTCTTATTATGTGCCCAGTACAAAGAGTTAAGATAAGATAATTAATATTATTGTGTACTGTGCATTCAAAATATTCTTAGAACATTATGAAAAGGTAATGTTTGGTTAAAGTTGCTGTTTGGCAGGATTAATAAAACATCCTGTGAAATCAAAGTGTGTAACTCTCAGAGGACATTTTTTAAGGATTTATATTTGCTTACTTAAAGCAACTTCTTAAATGAACTACTTGAGTCAAGAATAATATCCAAGAAAAGTTACCATAGCTGGCCAGGGTGATTCTTTTTCTAAAAAGATTCAGTATTTGAATCTTTGGTATTGTAAATTTTGTTCACAAATTGATTCAGATTGTTTAAAGATTTAAAACCATTCATTTCATAACTTTAAGTGTATTTGATCACAGTTTATTGTATCAATCGCAATTGATTGAGTTCATACTACATACTAAGCCATAAAACATATACTGCAAACCACAAAGCTTGGATTGTAGAATGCAAGGAGCCAAAATGAAATGAAATATATTACAGCTTAGTATGATTACAAATCAAGCCACTGTGTGCAGCTATGCTTGTATGTAAAAATTTATCCCAAACTACAGAATCAACAAACAAAAAAACCTTTTGTTTTATTAGAGTAAGAAGATTGGTTTTTGTTTTCATTTTTAAAGCATTATTTTTACTTGAAAAACATAATGCTAAATACTGAATCTTTAGAAACTTTGCAACTATATCACTATGGTTTAATTTACATTTTAAAAATATATTAATTTCAATTTAGTCAATTTTCATTAAATAATTACTTTTCATGATTCCTAGATATCTGTCTTAGTATAATCCTGCTAAAATATGGCAAAGTAGGTATTCTAATTCTATTAATCTATGAAATTCCAAATTGGCCAACCTCTTTTCCTAAATAATTTGACTCTTATTGGTACTTTTATTGAAAATTTTCTCTTTTTCTAAAGAACACCAGTGTCTATTGCCCACTGTATAATATTTATAGTAAGATGGGACTAGTTTGAAATATTTCTTGCTTGTTTACATAAAGTACTTCTGTATGAATGAAGGCTTCATAATTTAATTGTACTTTATATTCTTTGGGAATATAAGTGATTTTTTTTTCTTTTTCGGAAAATATCTCAAATAGCTTATTAAACTGAAAGGATGTGGAGCTCTTCTACAATTGGAGAAAAACTCCAAAGTGCTGGGGTTTTTTCTAAAAGTTTCAAATTTACTTTTTGTCATTTCAGAGACAGGTAATCTTGCCTTTATGCAGAATCTATAGAAAAGCAACCACTAATTTTGAGATGAAATAATAAAAATGATTGTAAGTGAGTAGGCATTTTCTATTTTACAGAATGAAGGGATATCTTCAAATAATGAAAAGTGAAGTTGTGTTAACTTTCTTCATAATGCTATACTTTGATTTCTCAACAGAACGAGCAATTGGTTTTGGTCAAATGATGAGTAAGAAAGCAATAAAACTTCACTGATGTCTTTTTCAACCTCAACTGCATTGCATGCCCTATTTTTCAAAAATAAATTTATTTCATTGTTATCAGTTGATAAGAAATCTTATATAAACATGTCTTTAATTGAATAGATTAAAAAATGTAGTTATTGATTTTTTTTCAACCTGTGAAACTTCCGTTTCAGATGTAGGTGGGACTACATCCAGTGTATAAGGTGCACCCAAATTTTCACCCTCTTTTAGTGGGGAAAAAGGTGCATTTTATACTCAAAAAATATGGTATATGAAAAGTAGAGGGATACAAGTTTTCTTTATAATTTAGTTTTCAAATTGCTTTATTGTCATGCCAAATAAACACATACAAGCATGTGACTACTAAATTTCACTACAGATGCAGAAAAAAATTAATTCTTAGTTTCCAAGCCAGCGTTTCTTAATTTTTTTTTTACTATAAACACTGGGATCCTATTTACTTCATTCTGTTTGTCCCATTCCTTTTTCCTACTAGACAGTAAGAAAAGCCCCATTCAGCCAATACTAAGGAACATGTCTATTTCTAGAGAAGTTCCAGTATGTAAACAGAGTTTAAATACATTATAAACTCTGTATATGCTATATAGCCACTAAATTGCCTAACTGAATCCAAGCTGACCAAATATGTGTTTTGCTTTGCTTTGCTTTGCTTTGCTTTGCTTTGCTTTGCTTTGCTTTGCTTTGCTTTGCTTTGCTTTGCTTTGCTTTGCTTTGCTTTGCTCTGCTCTGCTCTGCTTTGCTTTGCTTTGCTTTGCTTTGCTTTGCTTTGCTGTACCAGAGAAGAATTCTTGGACTAGAAGTATGTAATAATTCTTCAGTTGTGGAGTTTTAGAAAGCTATCACTTTTCCATTTTAGTGCTTCTTAATTTGTTATTTGCTTCATGATTTTCAAAACAAGTGGGCTGTTTATTTATATTTTTCATCAGACTCCAAATCTTTCAGCAAGTTTCTCATGCCCAAATGTTCAGGCAAAAGAAAGAAAGAGGAAGGAAGGATGGATGGATGGAAGGAAGGAAGGAAGGAAGGAAGGAAGGAAGGAAGGAAGGAAAAGAAAGAAAGAAAGAGAAAGAAGAAAGGAAGGAAGGAAGGAAGGAAGGAAGGAAGGAAGGAAGGAAGGAAGGAAGGAAGGAAGGAAGAAAGAAAGAAAGAAAGAAAGAAAGAAAGAAAGAAAGAAAGAAAGAAAGAAAGAAAGAATCCCAGATACACAAAGTGGATACATAAACAAAAACTATGGAAGATACAACAATCTAAAGAGTTTGCTTAGCATAAAATAAACTAACTTTATCTTCACAACTATTTCTCTTTATTTTTAGGGAAAATGTTTATACTATTGATCTGGATGCATTGCATAAGCAGATTATTTCTCATACTAATGTAAGCATTATTTTGCAATTTCAAGGCAGAAGCAAACAAGCCAACAAACAAATAAAAATATTTTAAAACAATTTTAGATAATTTTTACTCTGTTGGATATTCCACTACACAAAAACACACACATATACATAACCAAGAAGTCCACATGAGGGAAAGCAATTGGCTGTTGCTTTCCTAGAACATCTTGAATATCTTGCAAACTGGTGCCAAAGTATCTATCGAGAGTCTCAGTCATCCAGATCATGGTTGTCCCAAAGGTGCTTTTTCAAGAGGCAACAGGGCTTTCTGTTTTTTCTTTGAAGATATTTCACTTCTCATCCAAGAAGCTTCTTTAGCTCTGATTGGATGTGGGAAATGAAAGGATTTATACTCCTTGCAGACAGGTGGTCCTTTGCATTCTTTTAGTGAGCGGTTGAGGCCCCCTGGAGATTTATTTGTGTCATCAGGGTCACTTGAATGAGTCAAATGGGTGTGGAGCCTTCTTGGAATTATTGAAAAGACTGTGTTGTAGATTGGAGATAGGTGATGTCATCTCCTTCCCCCTCTGTTGAGAGAGGGCTGTTCAATTTTGAAATAGATGACCTCTTGACCCCTCTTTCAAACCAGCGGTCCTCTCTGTCCACATTTTGGAATGTGGTTTGAAAGAGGGGTCAAAGGCCATCTATGTCAAAATTGAACAACTCTCTCTTAACAGAGGGGCAAGGATATGACATCATCTATCTCAAGTCTACAGCAGAGCCCTTTCAACAGTTCCAAGCAGGTTCCACACCCATCTGCACTATTCAGGTAGACCCTGACCACACATATAAACCTCCAGATGGCCTCAATGGCTCATTAAATGGCTCATTAAAAGAATGCAAAAGTGATTTCCATCACTTTTTATATATCTCCAATTCCCCGCTATCCAGCCAGAGCTGAAGAAGCTTCTTGGATGAGAAGAAAAAACAGAAAGTCCAGTTGCCTCTTGAAAAAGCACCTTTGAGGTGGTGCAAAAGTGCTAGTTTTGACAAGATTTTCTTCAATCAGCTCACAGTCAAACCAGCATCCACATAGGACAGAAGTAGCTTAAATAGAAAATAAAGGTTTATCTTTGGTATTTTGTGCAAACATGCAAACACACATGGGCAGAGAGAAAGAGAGAGAATTCAGGTAATTAATGAAATGGAAATAGAACAAATTTAATATGAAACAGATTCAAACAGGTGCAGGATTAAACTAATTCTACCCTGTCAGTCATTTTTGGAAGAAATTAAGCCCAGTCACTGGGCTCATTTTACATACTTACATTGAAAGTGAGCCGCAGAATTGAATACAGAAAAAATAAAACCTTTCTGTTATACAAGGGCAGCATTGCAAAACTGGTTATCATACCTACTGTTGGATATCTAGATGAGGAATGTCTTGAGGCCTTGTCAGCATTCTCTTTGTTTCTAAAATAGTCTATGCCCGAAATATTAATTTTTGTCCAATTATTTTTTGGCTAGATGAAATGTGTCATGGAAACAAGGCCATTAAGAACACCAAAGTTAATTTCCTTTGAATTGATTGCTTCCCTGATTCTTGCAGAGACCGTCATGGAAATGGAATTTTAACAGGGGATCACTCATCAATATAAACCATTGTAATCAGCAGGAGAAGGCTTTGTAAAGACGTCATTGATTTCATGGTTTCATTTGTTGGATAATTTTCTCCCATTGTACTTCCTAGCCATAGAATGTATTCCCTAAAAAGCTGCAATATTTTAATATTTAGGAAAGATGGAAAGATCTGTCGACAATCCCCAATCTCCCAGTGCATTCACACAGACAGGGCCTCCTCAGGGTGCCATCGGCCAGACAGTGTCGGCTGGCGATCCACAAGGGGAGACCTTTCTCTGTAGCCGCACCCACCCTCTGGGACAAACTTCCTTTGGAGCTCCAGGTGGCCCCTGACCTTTGCTCATTCCACCATGAGTTGAAGACCTGATTGTTCCGCAGCCTGGACTGATGGGTTTTTTTTAATGAATTTTAAATTGTTTTAAATTGGATTTTAATTTTATATCATTTTTAATAAGGAACTATGCATTTTACCATTGTGAGTCGCCCTGAGTCCTCGGAGATAGGGCGGCATATATATTGCATAAAATAAATAAAATTTACTTAATAAATATCTCACCCAGCAACATAAATTTTGGGCTCAATTGTAGTTGTAAGTCAAGGAAAGGAGAGGAGAGGCCAGGCATGACAAGGAGTAGCTGGGAAGGGAGGGGAGAGTTGAGGCCTGGCCGTGAATGGCAAGGAGAGGAGAGGAGAGGCACCCCTCAATGTGAGTGACATTGAGTTGGCCAAGCACACCAGTCACATGACCACCCAGCCATGCTTACCCAGCTGGTCATTAGGGCAGAGAACCAGTTGTTAAATTATTTGAATCTCACCACTGAGTATATCCTATGATTCAATACCTTGTAGAACCACTTTTAGCAGCAATAACTTGAAGCAACTACAGGCAGTCCTCAATTTACTACCACAATTGAACCCCAAATTTCTGTTATTGTGAGACATTGGTTAAGTGAAATTTGCCCTATTTTACAATTGTCTCAGTTGTTAAGTGAATCACTGCAGTTGATAAATTAGTAACCCAATTGTAAGTTAATCTGATTTCCCCATTGATTTAGCTTTTTTTTTTTAATTTGATTTATATGCCGCCCTTCTCTGGAGACTCAGGGCTGCTTACAGTGCATTAAGCAATAGCCTTCATACTTTTGTTTATTTATACAAAGTCAGCTTATTGCCCCCACAATCTGGGTCCTCATTTCACCTACCTTAGAAAGGATGGAAGGCTGAGTCAACCTTGAGCCTGGTGGGATTTGCAAGCAGCTGATCTTAATAACAGTGAATTAGTCTACTGCGCCACCAGGACTCCTTTTGCCAGCTTGTCAGAAAGTTGCAAAAGGTGATCATATGATCTTGGGACACAGCAGTGGTCATAAATATGAACCACTTGTCAAGCATCTGAATTTTAATCACATGATCATAGGGATGCTGCAAAAGTCCTAACTGTGAAAAATGGTCATAGGTCACTTTTTTTCACTGCTGTTGTAACTTTTGAGTCTTTCCTACTGCATTTGTGAAAGTATTTCCATGTTGGAAGACTTTGAAATTCCTACGAAGACTTTCACGGCTTGTTAAGAAAGCTTCATATTTCAGGCCATTGGTCAAAGATGCCCCACAAGGCAACCTTTCAGTGAGAATTGTAGGAAAAGGATCCTTGCAGAGCCCACTCCCCCACCTCAGGTTTATCTCAGAGGCTTCCCACAGTTCATGCTCAAGGTCAGGAGATCCCCAAAGCAAGCAGGGACTAATCTCTCCATTTCTTTGTTAAGAAACACTATATGTTAAAAAATAAGTGCAAGAATCGTCTTCAGTTTCTTTCTGAGGTTGATATTTTTCTTCAGGAACAAACCAGGTATGAAGCTAAGGAGTTATCCAGGTGACATTCAGTCATTGTGAATGTCCTAGTAGGCTCTGTAAGCCCCATTGTCTAGGGCAGAGTTCCCCAATATTTCTGGCTTTGCGGACTGGCGGGGTAGGAGAGGGGTTGGTTCCATGCGCACAACATGCACGTGTGCCTTCTGCTCACTTACAATGCACACGTGCATGCTGTTCATGCAAGTGAAGATGCACACACATATGCACGTGCGTTCACTGGCCGTTTCTGCAGCCTGGTTGCAAATCCCCTATGGATCACTAGTGGGCAACGGCTCACAGATTGGGGACCCCTGGTTTAGGGACTTCTTAAACATTAGAGTTTCAAATGATTTGATTTCTGATCCGTAAGGACCCAGTTGTTCTTGAAGTGGATTTCTTGGATATCTCTGCTGATCCCAATTAGTTGGACATCTGAGTGATTTTTAATAAGCTCAATTGAGGTATGAAAAATTATAATAGAGAAACAATATATTTTGAAGTTAAAAATATAGGTCCTACTTATTTTATTATAAATCTAGCTGTTCCTTATTTGTTTCCATGGTTGAAATTTATCCTAAAAATTGGAGCATTCGTCTCATATTTGCATAACACCTGAAAAGTATGATAAGGTAGAATGTGGGGAAGAAAAATATATTATAATGCATTTCTTCTATTTCTAGAACTGAATATGTGCAGGACCTAAGGAATGAGGGCAGAAATTATCACCAATGCTAAGGTGTTTGTTTGTTTGATTGATTGAAATGCCATAAAATTTTTAATGTTAGAAAATTAATGCTCACATGCAACACATTTAGAAATATCTTCTTTGCATATAATGAAAAAGTCTTCATATTTTAAAATCTGGGAATTTGAACTGTATATGAAATATAATGTATATCTGCTAGTTGTTACTAGTTAATTTTTGTTTTCTTTCTTTCTTTTAGGAACCATACCCTCAGAGTTGTTGTTGTTGTTGTTGTTGTTGTTGTTATATCAGCCAAAAACAACCATTCCAAATTATTCTACAATTTTCTCTTGAAATCACTAAAGAATTTCCAAAAATCTCTCTTAAAAAAGAAACTTTCCATAGTATCAAAATCCATATTGTTTTCAGTACAATAATTACAGAAAATGCTTTTATTCGATTTTCTTATTCGCCATCCAAAATTCAATGGAAGGGGGAAAATGAGAAATTTAAAATAGCTTCCTAAAATATTCCTAATTAGACCAATAATATCAGTTTGTATATTTTGTTTTGAATAAAGAGTACAGATACTTTTGTCTGAAATTCTATATGCATATTTATTTTGCTTAAAGAGTTGCTTTATATAAGGATTTTTTTATGGAGGCTGAAAAGTGTAACAGTGTGAGCAATTCCATCAACAAAAATTTAAACCCTGAGAATCATTTTTTTGATTAAAGGAAAATATATAGCTAAAGGTATAAAGAGACAAATTCTGTTATCGTATTTCTAGTGAAGATATTCTGCCAATTATTGAGATCATGTATTTTTCTACAGGACTTCAACAGATGTTGGAAAGCACTTGAGGATATTACTTTGTCCATTATTCAGGACCAGATGTTTTGAACTTGCAGTATGTTAAAAACTCTTAAGTCAACATTTCTGAATCTCAGCTACTTCCATATTTTGTGTTCTACATTTAGGCAAGGTAAACAAAATGCACAGGTACAATATATGTGATACCTTGCTCAATAGTAGTAACTGTGAAAAAGATCTCGGAGTCCTCGGACGATCACTTAAATATGAGCCAGCAGTCTGCTGCAGCTGCCAAAAAAGCCAACATAGTTCTAGGCTGCAAAAACAGAGGGTTAGAATCAAGATCACGTGAAGTGTTAATACCACTTTATAATGCCCTGGTAAGGCCACACTTGGAATACATCCAGCTTTGGTCACCACAATATAAAAAAGATGTTGAGACTCTAGAAAGAGTGCAGAGAAGAGCAACAAAGATGATTAGAGGACTGGAGGCTAAAATGTATGAAGAATAATTGCTGGAACTGGGTATGTCTTGTTTGATGAAAAGGAGGACTGGGGATGATGTGATAGCAGTGTTCCAATGTCTCAAGGGCTGCCACAAAAAAGAGGGAGTCAAGCTATTCTCCAAAGCACCTGAGGGTAGGACAAGAAGCAATGGGTGGAAACTAATCAAGGAGAGAAGCAACCTAGAACTAAGGAGAAATTTCCTGACAGTTAGAACAATTAATCAGTGGAACAACTTGCCTCCAGAAGTTGTAAATGTCCCAACACTGGAAGTTTTTAAGAAGAGATTGGAAAACCATTTATCTGAAGTACTGTAGGGTATTCTGCCTAAGCAGGGGGTTGGACTAGAAGACCTCCAAAGTCTCTTCCAACTCTGTTATTCTATTATATTGTATTCTAAGATATGTGGATACTATCTCCCAGAATGCTGGCTAAGATTTAAAAACACTGTTGTAAGTTTTACCTACATATGAAATCACTCTCTTTTAATCATTACTCTCTTATTTTGCATCTTCTTTCTCAAAAATCCATTTGCTGCAGATCACTACATTGATGTGGTTCTATGTTGTTTTATCCAAAAACAGTGGAACCATTTAATTCCTTGTTTTTGTCTATCTCAACTGGTTGTCTCCTTAGAGCGAAAGTGGTGCAGTGGTTAAAATGCAGTATTGCAGGCTACTTCAGCTGACTGCTAGCTGCAGTTTGGCAGTTCAAATCTCACTGGCTCAAGGTTGACTTAGACTTCCATAATTCTGAGGTGGGTAAAATGAGGACCCAGATTATTGAGGACAACAAGCTGACTTTTTAAAACCACTTAGAGAGAGCTGTAAAAGCATTATGAAGCTGTATATAAGTCTAAGTGTTATTGCTATTATAAGTTGGGATGCTGACATTATGTTTTCATGCAGAATAGTATGATCAAGGGTTCCCCTAATTTATATTCTCCACTATTAATTTTTATGAGAATGGATATTTCCTTGGTTAAATATCATATTAATTAAAATTTCTGATGACTTTTTGGATACTTTCTGTCTAAGTGTATTTTGAGTCCTCCCTCATATCTAAATCAATTGTTTGAGGAGGAGAAGGAATAACATGGTGTTATGGGATCTTAATTAAATTGTCCAAAACATAGTAGAAATTTCAATTCTATGAGTAATGAGTACCAAATATTTTTTACATTCTTTAAGTTAGTGTATTTTAGATACCTTGATTCAAATATTGTTGCAGTATAATCTACCATTTGAGATAAATTGAGGGCACAAATGGACAAACATAAGCTTTTAATTTCTTTATCTTGAGATACCAGAATAATACATAAAAATAATTTAACAAATCTTCTAAAAAGAATAAGTTTTAATAGAAAAGATATAAATTGTGATCTGCTAATAAATGTAATATAGTGTCAGTGCTTATCTTACGTCCCTTATAACTCATTCCAAATTTAAGGCACAAGCTCAATACTCATAAATGACAATTATAGATGAATCTCCACTTACTATTTTAAAACAGGTTGGTGGAAGAAGAGGTGATTTGCAGTATCCTATTCTCCCTAAATAACCTTATACAGAAGTCAAAAGTCTATCTACTTTATTTTTTATTCAATTTACAAATCCATATCTACAGAACCCAAGTCATATCAAATATCCTGCTGAATTAATAAAACAACAGGATTTTATGAGAATTCAATGAGAAAAAAATTCCATCCTTTTAAGTGAAAACAAGAATTCAGGGAACTTGTATGCAGGTTCTATATTTACTGACTATTCTTCGCAGAGTTCCCCTCACCTCTTTGTTCCTCAGGCTATATATGAGGGGGTTGACCAGAGGTGTTAAGATTGTGTAAAAGACAGAGAAGACTTTGTTCAATTCTTTCAGTTCATTACTGTCTTGCAAAAGATAGACAACTGTGAGACTGCCATAGAAGATAGTCACTACAATGAGGTGTGAAGAGCAGGTAGAAAAGGCCTTTTGCCTCCCAATGATGGAAGGAATTCCAAGGATTGCAGCAATAATGTAAGCATATGATACTATGGTTAAAAAAAATGGTGGTAGGGTGGAGATAGATGTTAGGATAGCTGACACAAATTTGACCTGACTTGCATCACTGCAAGCTAGATTCATCATTGGAATAAAATCACAGAAGAAGTGGTCTATCAAATTGTGACCACAGAAGCTTAACTTCAAGATAAACATTAACAATATTGCGTCTATTGCAAAACTACCTATCCAGGATCCAACCACTAATTGGAGGCATATCTTGAAATTCATAAGTGTGGAATAATGCAGAGGTCTACATATTGCTAAGTAACGATCATAAGACATTGCAGCCAGGAGATAGCATTCCGTAACTGCTAAAAAAACAAAAGCCCATAACTGCAGAATGCAACCATTTACAGATACAGTGTAATTTTCATTCAGTAGGCTGGCTAATATTCTGGGAAGAATGGTTGAGCTGTAGCAGGTCTCTAAGCAAGACAAGTTGCCAAGGAAAAAGTACATTGGGGTATGGAGGTGCTGGTCAGTCACAATTAGGGCTATAATGAGAAGATTCCCAGCCATAGTCATGATATAGATTGTTAGAAACAGTACGAACAGAAGAATGTGTATCTCTTTCAGATCTCCAAAGCCATGAAGAATGAATCCCGTAATAATCGTTTCATTTCTCCATTCTAATTTCTTCATTATCACATTCTATGATTCTAATAGGAAGGATAATATCAATCAATACTCATTTCTCTGTCCCTTTGTTTATGTATTTCATACCTAGAAAGAAAGCTGAACAGTAAATGCTCAATTAATGCTGAAAATCTTAAAACAAGGGTTAGATATTATTGCCCATCTGATCATCCTAAATATATTAACTTTTTCTCCAAAAGTCAGTACCAAAGATAATAATTATGTTATCACTGGCCTCTATTATTAAGATAAATATTGTCTCTAATTGATATCA
Source organism: Ptyas mucosa (assembly GCA_012654045.1). Lineage (NCBI taxonomy): Eukaryota > Metazoa > Chordata > Lepidosauria > Squamata > Colubridae > Ptyas > Ptyas mucosa. The sequence continues at coordinate 440,780 of WNWU01013919.1, read as the reverse complement.
TGGTTAATAAAGTTTATACAGTTTATCACAGGATATGTTTTTTATTGTATGTAAAATCATGCATGAGGAAATTGATGCATTACTGCAAACATTGCATCTCCTTGATATTTTATTTTTATTTATTTATTAAATTTCTATCAAGCAACTCTTTTAGAAGACCCTTGCTTCTAAGAAAACACTCATTGAATCTTAAAAGTATGCAGACTTATTAAGAGAGATTATTTGTATATAAATTGGTAGACTGAGGTGAATAAATGAAAATCAGTCAGTATAAAGAAAGCTACTAAGTTCTTAGAACAACTCAGTAAGAAATCAACCTTTCCTTTTAACAATTGTACTGATTGCAAAATGTAAATAAAGAATACCACAGGGCTATATAAACAATTAACCGGAATAGCAACCTTGGCCTCTTTTGTATGTAGCTGCTACAGTGAATCAGCTTTTATGCAAAAGCAGTAGAAATAATAAATAAAATTGTGTGATTTAGTTGAGATTGCCCTCGCAGAACTTCATTTTTCCTTATGGAGTAAAGGAAAGACTCATTCAACTCAATCTGTCTCTTGTGATCATGTATTGTGCTTGTGCAGAAGTCTTTGTATCTAAGTGGGGCAATTTTTCCTTTCTGGTTTTAGAAGCAGAGTATTCATCTTTTCTGAAAGGACATTTTCGTCAAAGACTCTGACAAAGAAAAGTACCCCTTCAAACTTTTCACATCCTGAATAATCTTATTTCCAACATAGTCAGGTAATTCTTACCATAAATCCAAAATTGAAAATTGAAAATTGAAAAATACCCACCTTTGATTCATAGTTTCAATTCTGGACTTTCTAAAATGAAAAATTATGAAGCCTATTTTGAATCACTCTTCAATTTGACTCTTCAGTTATGTTTCTTAGACACCAAATTATTGAATCTTATCTGTTATTCTTAAGAATCCATAATGTTGATAATGGACATCTGTTTGGTTTAAGCCTGGAACTTCTTATTTAAGTATAACGACTGGGGAATATTTTAAGAGCGCTTAAATCTTAATTGGCCACGGGGGAAATGTTGAAGTTTTTAAAAATAGTATTGTAAACATCTTCTCATATTCTGTTTCCAGAAATTTGTTGTTGGACTAATTATTTTGGACTAATATAAATTTGGCTGCACAGATTGATGGAGAATACACTTACAAAGGAAGAAATTAAGCTGACAGATACTTCCATCCCAAATCATATCTCAAGTGAAATAAGTAATGAATAATTTAATATGTCCCCATACCAAGTTTATATATGGTTTTCCACACCACTAGTTGATGCTTAGGATCTTTTCAATTATTAATTTAATTGAGAATTACTACTGTATTAGTCCTGCATTATATCCAGTTTATGGACTGATTTGAAAATACAGTATAAATATTGGCAAGATGAAGGTATATACAAAGCAAATACATATATTACTTGATGTCCTGAAGGCTTTTGATATATATTTATTGCATCATATGTTTTACTCAGGGGTGAAATCTGAACCAGTTTGCCACGGGTTCGCTGGCTGCACATGTGCGCTGCGTGCCAAGTGTGCTGCGCACACATGCACATTGCACACCAAACGCTAGAATTCAGTGCACACAAGTATTCCATTTTTAAGTGGGAAACTTTCTGTATTAGCATAATCATTATAATCATTATACAGATTATATCAAGCCACTCAGAGTCCCTTGATAGTGAGATGGGAGGCATATAAATTTAATAAATAATCATCATTATACTTTGTTGACATAATATAGATTGATGTCCATCTTCTGAATTTGTATTCTGAAAACCAGACAACACTGAGCAAGTTCAACCTGTACTCAAAAGGATTTGTGTGCATGTCTGTGCATGTCTATGTGAGTAGGTAGTTCCTCGACTTACAACCATTTATTTAGTGAGTATTTGAATTTGCAATGGCACTGAAAAATGTGATTATCTAAGGGCACAGATAAACCCCCAAATGGCCTCAAGAGCACTCAAATGTAGAGTACTAATGAAATAGATCCTTCCAACTCCCCCACCCCCCCCCCCCACAAATCTTATCAGGACTAATACTTCTATTTATTTATTTATTATTATATTTATTTATTATTATATTTATATACCACCTTTCTCCCGTAGGACTCAAGGCGGTGTACATTTTAAAAGATCATTCACATGTTCATGTTTAGCCCCGCCTGTTGGAACATCAGGGTCTTGAGGGCACGGTGGAAAGCACGGAGATCAGGGATATTCCGTATCTCTGGGGGCAGTTCATTCCAAAGGGTTGGAGCCCTCACAGAGAAGGCCCTCCCCCTGGGAGTTGCCAGTCGGCATGATTTGACTGACGGTACCCTGAGTAGTCCCTCCCTGTGAGAACAAACTGGTCGGTGGGAGGCTATTGGTGGCAAAAGATGGTCTCGTAGGTACCCAGGTCCTAAGCCATGGAGCGCTTTAAAGGTGATGACTAACACCTTGAATCGCACCCGGAAGACCATCGGGAACCAGTGCAGCTCGTGCAGGAGAGGTGTTACATGGGCGTAATGAGTTGCGCCCATAATTTCCCCCACCATCCTGCTAGAACCAATGAAGCTTCCTGGATGAGAAGTGAAAGGTCTTCCTTTTCTTTCTCAGGGAAAAAGCAGTTTAGTTGCCTTTTGAAAAAGCACCTTTGAGACAACTTTGACCTGGATCACTGAGAATCTCTGCAGACAAACAGAACAAAAGTTAAGACAACAGAACAATAAGAAGAAAAAGAAAAAGAGCATAACAAGAATACAACAATGTGATTACCAAAAAAGAAAGATGACTAAGTAGAGAGCAGACAACAAGGGGGGGGGAGGAGTCTGCATCAACCCAGTAGTCACGTCTATCATGACATGCCCCCATTTGGAACCCAGACCAACTGGCAGAACCAGCTCTTTAGGCTCTTGTGGAAAGATAGGAGGATGGGACGCAGATCTTACCTTAGAGGGTGAGATGATACAAAGGGAGACACTGCAGAGACAAGGCTGTTCTTCTACATTCTGATAGAGTTTTTTGACAGATGGGATCTACTCATGCTGACAGGGAATAGGTCCTGTCTGCCAACACAAGCGGGACAAGCTTGTCAGAATGAGAAAATTCATCAACTAGCCTTTACTTATGTCATTAAAGGCTTTGAAGTCATAACCAAAAACTTGAATTGCACCCTGAAGCAGACATAGTTAAGTTTGTGGAGCAGAAGTATAATATAGGCCCGTGATAGCGAACCTATGGCACGCGTGCCGGAAGTGGCATGCAGAGCCATCTCTCCGGGCATGCAAGCCATTGCACATTGCTCTTCCAGATTCCGGCGTGCCTGCTAGCTGGCCTCTACATGTGCAGGAGTGCCGGAAACCGGAAGAGCAGCCACCTGATGCATATGTGTGCACCGGGAAGATGATCTTCCAGTTTCCGGCACATGCATATGCATTAGGTAGCTGGTCTTCATGCGCACATGTGTGCGCCAAAAACCAGAAGATAATCTTCCTGGCGCATGCATGCTCCCATTTTGGCACTCATTGATATAGGCCACCTTGGGGATGCCAAAGACTGCTCTTGCTGCCATACTTTGCACCTTATTTTGAAGCTTCCAAAAGGATTTCAAGTTTCAAAGTACTATATTATAAAAATGTACTATAGTACATTTCTTTATTCTGAAAAAAATCTTCATCTGCCTGACTAGGAAAGGATAATTCCTTAATTAAATTAAATTTAGTTTAATTGAATAATAAAGGAAACTTTTTGCTATACTCATGAAGATGTATGTCCATTTTTATTAATAATTCTTACATTAATCAGACAAAAGAAACAAAAATACATGTCTCTAAAAAGAGAAAACCATTTCCAGTATCTGTAGAATTCATTTCAAGGACATTTCTTTTTCATGAGGGAAAAACTTGTAGAAAGAGAGAGAGGGAGAGAGAAAGAAGGAAGGAAGGAAGGAAGGAAGGAAGGAAGGAAGGAAGGAAGGAAGGAAGGAAGGAAGGAAGGAAAAGAAAGAGAGAGAGGGGGGGAAGGAGGGGAAATATTTCAAGGAACATTTCTGTTAATTCCATATTTTTTTAAGGGCTTTTTTAAAAACTTCCTTTACCTCTTTATTTCTTAAACTATATATGAGGGGATTGACCAGAGGTGTTAGGATGGTGTAAAAGACAGAGAAGACTTTGTTCAGCTCTTGTATTTCTGAGGTATCTGACAGAAGATACACTATAATGATAGTTCCATAGAAAATAGTCACCACAATAAGATGAGAAGAACAGGTAGAAAAAGCCTTTCCCCTTCCTCTGGTGGATGAAATTCTCAAAATGGCTTTGATAATGAATGCATATGATATTATGGTTATACTGAATGGTGGCAGGATACATATGGAGGTCATGATAAATGAGAGAATTTTTATTTGATATGCATTGCTACAGGAAACATTTATAACTGGAATGAAATCACAAAAGAAATGATCTATTAAATTGTGACCACAAAAGGTCAACTGCAATATAAAAGATAACATGATCATGCTAATTATAAAACTGCTAAAGAAAGATCCAGCCACTAGCTGGAAGCAAACTTTAGTATTCATAAAAAATGAGTAATGTAGGGGTCTGCAAATTGCCACATAACGATCATAAGACATTACTGTCAGAAGGTAACATTCTGCAACTATGATGAAACCAAAGATCCATAATTGCAAAATACAGCCATTTACTGAAATGTGATGATTACCAGTTAAAAAACTGACTAACATTCTTGGAATGATATTGGAACTATAACAGATTTCCAAAAAAGATAGATTCATAAGAAAAAAGTACATTGGGGTGTGCAAATGGTGATCAGTTACAACTAAGAAAACAATGAGAAAGTTTCCAGCCATTGTCAAAATGTAAATCATAAGAAAAAATAGAAAAAGAAGAATCTGTATATCTTCGAGGCTTCCAAAGTCTAAAAGTATAAATCCTGTCATGTTTATTTGAAATTTTCCCTCCAGTTTCTTCACAGACTTTTTTCATGTACCTGAAAAGATAATACAATTGTTTATATTACATCAATATTTCTCATTCTTTGATTTCATGTATAAATTCAGTTCCATGTTGGATGGATGGATGGATGGATGGATGGATGGATGGATGGATGGCGAGAGAGAGAGAAGGGGGGGAGAGAGAGAGGGGCAGGCAGGCAGACCGGTAGTGCAAAGTTCTCATGCTGATGATTTCTCTTTTTTGTTGTTATTTTTTTTATAAATGGAAAAGCAATGAGTTCAAATTACATCCAGAAAATGTAATTTTCAATCAAACCTACTGTCTTAAATGTATGCAAGTTTAAATTTCTTATGCTGATACTCTGAAAATTTGAGATACAAATAAGATTTGTCAGAGTTAGAAATTATCTGAGAGAATAGTGTGTTTCTGTTTAAATCTGGATAAAGTTCTAAATTCATTGGGGCTGCTAGTTGATTTATGATTACCTAAAAAGCAAAAAGTATGTGCAGCCTAGGAGACACTGCCATCTGACCCTCTTCAGCCTACAGTATCCCTCTTCTATCACAGTAGAGAAACCATTAGAGAAACCATTCTCTAATACCACATTACCATTTGGAATTCAAGGAAGTAGAAATTTGGAATGCTTACCTCTATGACAAATAATCAAGGATGAAAAGTATGTCTGCAAAAGCCTTTTTAGTCCTAAACAGTGTATGTAGTTCAAGATGAAGTTTCCTCATTCATATTCCTAGATTAGTCATGGTTAATTGTCCTTCATGTCCTTACCATCTTAAATTCTGTAACTGAAAAAGAAAGCTTTCTTCTTCCACTTGAGGTTGTTCTACAAACAACCAAGTTTAGAAAGTATACCTAACTAAAAAATATAGCTATGAACAGGGGGGAAAAAAGCTTCTCCATTAAGAAGATTGAGAGCATCTGAGAGATTATTATAGAGCCATAGAAAATTTCTAGGAATGACAAATTGCATAGGAAGAAATACAATGAAGTGAGCAAATACTGATCAGTTACTAACTAACAAGCTTATAAGCTTCATAACACATTCTTGTGTAAATAATTGATGACCTAGACTATTTTGTACCTTTTAACACCAATTTTATGTAGACATTTATATGCAACTATATGAAAAAAATCAAAGAAATCAAATTGCTATTATGAGAGGGGCAAGATGAACCCCGTCCCCCTTTTTTTCAGTTATACATTTAGATTTATTGCAGGGAATGTGGTTTGTTTTTTGTTTCCCATTCCCAAAGATCCTAATCAGAGTTTTGGAATTGCTTAAGAAAGCAGGGAGCAGCAGACATTAATCCTTCTAATTGATCTCTTGAGAAATATTTGAGTCAAATCAATGAAATGTATTATAAATGTAGTTATAGTTTATTAGGCAATATTACTAAAATAAAATACAAAACAATCAATATCTTTACCACGTTAAGAATGTACAGCTCATTTATGGAATTCTCAACTGTCAAGTCAGTTGCAATCGCATTCAGATAATTGACCTATAACCTAGCCTGTCATGCAAAAATAATTATTGAGAAATTATGACCTACCCAAACAGTCCAACACAGTAGTGAAAACCAAATTTTTTACCACTGGTTCTGTGGGCATGGCTTGGTAGGCAAAATCTCAATTCCCACCCCACTATAGGTCTAGCCAGAGGTGACATTTGCTGGTTCTCCAAACTACTCAAAATTTGCACTACCAATTCTCTGAACTACTTAAAATTTCCACTACCGGTTCTCCAGAACCTGTCAGAACCTGCTGGATTTCACCCCTGGTCCAACATGTGTTCATTTATAGTGATATGTATAGAAATATTTGTAACATCCATATCTTTTATTTTATTTATTTATTTTTATTTCCAATTTATATACCGCCCTTCTCCCTGAGGACTCAGGGTGGTGTACAGCCAGAAATAAAAACATAAAATGCAAATATTAAAACAATTAAAATATATATAAATTTGGCTCCAGAATTAAAACTAACAAACCAATTAAAATTTAAAATTTCTTCCTAAGCCAGCCCGGCTTGTTGAAAAAAATGTGTCTTAAGGGCACGGCGGAAGGCACTGAGGTCATGAATTCTCCTAATCTCTGGGGGCAACTGGTTCCAGAGGGTGGGTGCCCCCACAGAGAAGGCTCTCCCTTCTCTGGGTCACCAGCCTACATTGTTTGGCTGATGGCACCCTGAGGAGGCCCTCTCTGTGGGAGCGCACGGGTCGATGGGAGGTCATCGGTGACAGCAGGCGGTCTCGGAGATAACTAGGCCCTATGCCATGGAGCGCTTTAAAGGTGATCACCAACACCTTGAAGCGCACCCGGAAGACCACCGGAAGCCAGTGCAGCTCATGCAAAAGCAGTGTTATGTGGGAGCGCCATCTGCTCCCGTCACTACCCGCGCGGCTGCGTTCTGGACCAGTTGGAGCCTCCAGGTGTTCTTCAAGGGGAGCCCCATGTAGAGAGCATTACAGTAGTCTAGGCGAGAGGTGACGAGGGCGTGAGTGACTGTGCACAGGAAATCCCAATCAAGAAAGGGCCGCAACTGGCGAATCAGGCGAACCTGACAAAAGGTCCCCCTGGCTACAGCCGTCAGATGTTCCTCCAAAGACAGCTGCCTATCCAGGAGGACTCCCAGATTGGGAGCCCTTTCCACAGGGGCCAAAGACTCGCCCCCGATAGTCAGTGATGGAGTCAACTGGCTATATCAGGATGCCGGGAGCCACAGCCACTCCGTCTTGGATGGGTTGAGCTTGAGCTTGTTTCTCCCCATCCAGATCCGCACAGCTTCCAGGCACTGGGACATCACTTCGAGGGCATCATTGGGTGGCCTGGGGTGGATATGTACAGCTGGGTGTCATCAGCGTACTGATGGTATCTCACCCCAAAGCCACGGATGATCTCACCCAACGGCTTCACATAAATGTTGAACAGAAGGGGCGAGAGGACCGACCCCTGCGGCACTCCACAAATGAGAGGCCTCGAGGTCAACCTCTGCCCCCCTGTCAACACAAACTGCGACTGGTCGGAGAGAAAGGAATAGAACCACTGTAATATGGTGCCCCCCATCCCCAACTCTTCCAGCCGGTGCACCATGATACCATGGTCGATGGTATCAAAAGCCGCTGAGAGATCTAATAGGGCTAGGACAGAGGAACATCCCCTGTCCCGAGCCCTCCAGAGATCATCAACCAATGCGACCAATGCTGTCTCCGTGCTGTGCCCAGACCTGAAACCCGACTGGAACTGATCCAGATAAGATGTTTCCTCCAGGAATTGTGGAAACTGTTGCGCAACTACACTCTCAACAACCTTCGCAATAAAGCGGAGGTTGGAGACAGGACGATAATTTGCTAATACTGCCGGGTCCAGGGAAGGCTTCTTGAGGAGAGGCCTCACCACCGCCTCTTTCAAGGTGGCAGGGAAGGGACCCTCACTCAAGGAAGCGTTGATAATATCCTGGAGCCAGCCTTGTGTAACCTCCCGGGAGGCCAGTACCAACCAGGAGGGACACGAGTCCAATAAACATGTGGCCGCACTAAGTCTCCCCAAGATCCTGTCCACATCATCAGGAGTCACAGAGTCAAACTCTTCCCAGATAACATTCTCAAGACTGTTCCTCATCACCCTGCCCAGATCTACCCAGTCGGAGTCCAAATCCCCCCAAATCTGAGTGATTTTGTCATACAGGTATTGTCTGAAATCCTCCACCCTGCCTTCCAAGGGATCCTCCTGCACTCCCGGATGGAGCAGAGAGCAGGTCACCCTGAACAGGGCGGCTGGACGATTCCCTGATGATGCAATAGAAGCGGAAAAGTAATTAAACTTTGCCGCCACTATCGCCACTAGGTAGGTCTTAATATGCGACCTTTCCAGTGTTCGATCAGATTCAGCGAGACTGGCCCTCCAACCACTCTCCAGGTGTCTTTTCTGGCACTTCATCTCTCTCAGCTCCTCGGTAAACCAGGGAGCCACTCGAGATCCACACCAGGTCAGAGGCCGCAGAGGCACGACTCGATCCAAGGCTCCACCAGCTGCCCAATTCCAGGCAGCTACCAGGTCCTCGGCCGAGTCGTGTGCCAGATCCTCAGGAAATGGCCCAAGCTCCATCTGGAACCTATCAGGATCCATAAGGCACCTGGGGTGGACCCATCTAGTTGGTTCCGCCTCCCTGCGGTGGGGTGTAGCGATTCGGAGATCCAGGTGAAGGAGCGAGTGATCGGACCATGATAAGGGTTCTATGTCTATATCCCCTATAACCAGATCACTCAACCACTGGACAGAGACAAAAATCATGTCCAGAGTGTGCCCCTCCCCCCTATGAGTGGGGCCATGAACTAATTGGGTCAGGTCCATGGCTGTCATGGAAGCCATGAACTCCCGAGCCATCTCAGACGTTTCACCAACAGAAGGCAAGTTGAAATCACCCATGAACATAAGCCTGGGTGTATCCACTGCCACCGTGGCTATCACGTCGAGTAGTTCGGGCAGGGCTGTTGCCACGTGGCAGGGAGCCAGGTACGTAAGCAGCAAGCCCAACTGAACCCCATGACCCCATCTCATAAGGAGGGACTCACATCCGGCAATCTGTGGCACAGTGGTCTCCCTCGGACCTAGATCTTCGTTAATAATAACCACCACCACCCCCGCCCCTCCCCTGGGCCCTTGGCTGATCTTACCCCTCCTTCATCAGTAGCCTGGGAGAATATGCAATTATTGTATGTTATTTTGTTCAGATTTCAAACTCATTGTTTTCATTGTTCAGGTAGAACTTTGGGGAAAGAATAATTCTGAGCCAAAGTGATTAAATTTAGAAACATTTATTCATCAAGTACTATCAAATTTTTAATGTCTTACTATTTCAAAAAACAACACACACACACACACACACACACACACACACACACACACCAAGCAATAGTTTGGTGTCAACAAATCAGTACAGTGTGATTATAATGGAAAAGGAAACAAAGTCTTCCTTATCCCCTTTTCTTTTTCTTTCATTGTTAAAGATCTTCTAATCTGATGGCAACAGCTACAAAATTCAGCATTTCTTGAAATTGCAGATTCTTCCTGTGACTAGTGAAATGCAACTTCCTCTTGACAAAAATAGCTGAAAATCTGACACTTTTAACTTGATGAATTAAGAGAATTGAATTTCTGTGTAGGCAATTTTTAGTGAGCATCTTTAGGGCTCATTGCCACTTCAAATATAAATACGTTTTGTTGTATACAAATTGGGTTTTGGTAAGTCATCAGCTCTACATAGCAAAGTAATTATACAAAAAACAAGCCTTACTGCTATTTGGTTTGTGAAAGAAGTTTTATTTAGACAATAAGGTATTTCTTGATTGTTCATTAATTGTTTCCATGTGTTGTTCAGTATAGCTCACCACTACAAGGGGTCTTTGTCTAAGTCAACCAGATGCTTGGAATAAACCATGTATCACGGCAAAGTAATGTAATAAGTCATCTTTAAAAATATTGGCTTCATTTTATGGATGATGGACCTCTCCTATTAGCTTCCTTGGGTATTCTTATTTGTACCAGACTGAGAACTTTATGTCTTCAATATTGCTTTTCTTTGGCTACTGAACTAATTTATAGTTTTATAGTTTCCTTTCACTGAGTCCAGTTGCCATGAAAACAAATTCTGAATGAGCTAACAACAACAAAATTAAGTGTGAGAAGCACTAGCTAGATGCCTCTTTTGGCATTCCCATATTTATTAGATTGATGGACTGGGTAATTCATCCTGTGTTCTTTTTGTTTTGAAACAGTGACAAAAAGAGCAATTGGAAATTGTTTCTTCTGGAAATTTATTTTCTATTTAAATCCACTGCTTGTGTTGATAAGGTTTGTAGCACAGAATAAGTGCATCCAATAAAACTTTACTCAATAAGTCATGGTCAAACAAACTACGGTTAGGAAAATGTGTGAATCATGTTAATAAAGTACTCTGTAGGAGGTTATATAGTATCTATAAGTATTGTAATCAAATATATGTTTGGCTTTATTCTTCTGCCACTCTTACTCTGCACTCTTAACAACAAATTTCAACAAACAAGGCTCCAAAGAGCCTTGGATAGTACAGTGGTCTAAAGCACCCTGTTATTAACACCAGCTGCTTGCAATTACTGTAAGTTCAAATCTCACCAGGCTCAAGGTTGACTCAGCCTTCTGTCCTTTCTAAGGTAGGTAAATTGAGGACCCAATTTGTGGGGGCAATAAGCTGACTTTGTATAAATATACAATAGTATAAAGGCTATTGCTTAGCGCATTGTAAGCCGCCCTGAGTCTCCGGAGAAGGGCGGCATATAAATCAAAATTTAAAAAAAAAAATTCTTGATCACACACACCTTACATATTAATGTGAACAAAATTTTTATTGTGAGAGAAATTAGGTGCACAGTTCTTTAAACAATGTCCAACAATTATTCATGAGAATTGCAAATAAACAAAAAGGGAAAGAATTATGGTGCTGGAACATATTGTAGTTCCATACTCAACTGAACTGAAATAAATTCTCCATCATTTTCAGGGATATAGAAATTAGGAATCAAATTAATCAAATCAATGTTTCCTCTAATTTGCTATACGTATTAAAATATTTTGTGCATCTTTCCCAAACCAAGGAAGAATTTGGGCATCTAAATATGACTAAATTGTAAATACATGTAACATGTTTAAATGTTATAAGTAAAAATGTGTGTATATGTACGTGTATGTGTGTGTGTGTGTGTGTGTGTGTACATGTGTGTGTGTATTTGTTTTTGTAGATTTTCATGGGTACAGGTATGCAAGTCTTGGCGTATTGGGGTCTTTTCCCGTGTAAGATTGAGAGTATCTTGGTGACGTTTCAAAAAGGTTATTATATATATCTAATAAAAAGTAGAAAATATAGCAGTACTTCATAAAGAGTCATAAAACTTATATCTCCAAGTCATTTTTGTTAGTCCCAATCACTATTCCTTGCAGTTGTTTTGTGATTTGTTTTTAGAAATGGCTAGCTAGATTCATATCTAAAGCAAGACTAGAATTTACAGTCTCCTAGTTTCTAGTCTGATGTCTTAACTACTATCTCAAAATAGATAGTTCTCCCTCTTTCCCATTCTTTACTTCTCTGGATATTCAACTCCGAATTTAACAATTATTAATGTAAAATTTTACTTTTTTATAATGTTAGCAGCAATCACAAATCTTGTGTGATCTCAAACTCAATAGATATTAATTAAACATCTTTCAAGGAGGAAGGGAAACTGCATAAACCTTCCTGGGTATTAATAGTTAGTAACAGTGTTTTCTGTTGGAGAACAAGCTTTTCATCAATCAATATATAATGGGAAACATTTGCTTCAGCGGTTTATAAAGGACAGCCTACAATGTGCTTGATTTCCTCCAGAATCTTTTGCTGAACATTTGCTACATTTTTCTTTGCTGCAATAAGCAACTTTTCAATCTCTTCAACAGAATAGCTCAACTTGAAAGTGGAGAATTGTTCTCTATATTCAGCAATTTCACCTAAAAATGAGACAGAATTTAAATTTTTAAAAAAATGTATTAGGAGGCAGAGAGTACACAGATTATCTGAATTATAGAAGAAAATGATATTTCACCAAGAAGAATTATTTCAGTCTAGCAAAATAAAGAATGCTGGTCATCACCAGATTTCAATCACTTTTAATCTTCCTTGGATAAAGTAAATTTTATTTGGAAAGTTTCCAAAGTTTGGAAAGTATAAAATTAAATAAAAATAATGAGTGCAAAGGGGCACTACATTTCAGAGGCAGCTTTAAGCTGCTTCCTGAAGAATATGGTTCATTCATATTTAAGAGTAAGAAAGCATGCTCTTTTACTTCACTTATTTTTGGACTTCCAGATACTTTTAGTATTAGAAAAGCCTTCCAATTAGGTAGCAAAAATTGCTAAAAGATTTTTATATACAGATATTAAAAGGCTTCTACAGTCCTGTCAGATCTCCTAGGTAAACCAGATAGAAAAATGACAAAATGAACTAATTATGTCTTTTTGCAAGTTTACATTTATAGAATCTTTCAAATCTAAAGGCACAAACTTCCTGCCTCCACTGTTAACATGTCAATTAAGGCAAGTCTTTCCTAAATTTCTTTCCCTGGTTCGGTTCCTACTTCTCTTCCCTGTTTGCTTCCTAGGCAGCATCTCATTCTTTCTTTCCCCACAATAATTTATAGATTACATTACAAGCAAGTTGAATTACTGGTCATGACTTTCAGGTGATCTACATAGTTTGTTTTAAAAAATCATGCTATCTCTTTATCTCAAGGAGAAAAATCATGTGCCAAGGCATTGCCAAACCTGATCACAGAGATCTAGCAAACTCTACAACTAATCAGATTTAAATTGGACTGTTTTATAAGCTTAGGAGGATTTCTGATTCAGAAATATTCATATTTCAAAAGATGCTTACCAGATTTTGGCCACCACCAACAAAACAAAATATTTGACATTATAAAACCCTGTTTTGAGTTACTAAAGAGGGTTTAATTCTGTGAAACATTTTTATAGAAAAACAGCGAGAGTAAAGAAAATACGTCATTAGAAATGAAAATATGTCAAAATGATAGATACAAGAATTAGAGAGAAATTATTTTAGTTTAAGCATTAAGAGGATTCAGCAAATGTAACACATTCAATATTGTTTGCCCCCAATACTTTTTTCACATTTTTCTCAAGTGATTCTCATTTCCAGGTTACCTGGGCAGTTGATTTGGTTGAATAATGGACAATGTATAATAGTTGGCGTGTGTTCTCCTCTGAAGATGTAGCAATCTGATGGACTATCTAGATCTTGTAATGCATTCTCATCTATTTCTGGAAATGGAATTGCATGTGCTTCACAATATTCAGCAGCTTTTTTAATTGTCTAATCAATGAGGAAAGAGAAAACATTAATATAAATAAATAGTTACTGGCTAATTAGAATGAATATTTATAATTATTTCTTGTGTTACATTTAGAGTCTAGACTCTCTAAGAACTCAACCCTGGAAAGAGGAGCATAAGTTATCATGTTTCCCTTCAATAGTCTAGTAATGCCAAAAATTTTATCAGAACTAGGGAATACCAAAAAATGAAGAAATTATGCTAAAGATTCTCCCATAAGGTAACGGTAAAGGTTCCCCTCACACATATGTGCTAGTCGTTCCTGACTCTAGGGGACGGTGCTCATCTCTGTTTCAAAATTGAAGTGCCAGTGCTGTCTGAAGATGTCTCCGTGGTCATGTAGCCGGCATGACAAAATGCCAAAGGTGTACAGAACACTGTTACATTCCCACCAAAGGTGATCCCTATTTTCTACTTGCATTTTTTACATGCTTTTGAACTGCAAGGTTGGCAGAAATGGGGACAAGTAACAAGAACTCACCCTATTATGCGGCACTAGGGATTCGAACTGCTGAACTGCCGACAAGCTCAGCATCTTAGCCACTGAGCCACCATGTCCCATATATTTCTCTCATAGAAATATATAATTTTATGAAAAGAAGTTATCAAGAGGTAGGTACAGCACTGCCAAGGAAATATCAGGATGAGATGATATCTAATTCAAATTCTCTCCTATCTGTATTACTTTTCAGGAATAATTTAAATATAAAACAAATAAGTTATGTCTTGCTGAATCATGGAAGCATTATCCTTCAACTGAATTCTAGGCATGCAAAATTGCTTCTTTATTTTAAATGAATTACCAGAAAAGGATCTCCAGCACTGAAGTCAAAGGACAGAACCAACTTCACCTGCCTCTCAGGACGCAGAACTGATGGATATGCTGTATTTATAGCGAGACCAGCATCAATTAAAGATATGATGGGATCATTTGTGAGTTCAGGAAATTCAACACCAGCTAATCATATGAAATGAAACAGAATGTTAATGATAACTCTTTATACACACATCAACAAACTTGTTCAAGTGGTTGTATGGCAAAAAGCCTGACATCATTAAATATTTTAACTGAAATCTAACATCACTTGAACTGTCTGACAATAAGTGACAGGAGAACATATGTATATAACTGGGAGGTAGGCAGAGTACATTCCTGTAGAAGCATTGCTATAAATATGCAATGCTTAGAGCATTGAGAACTTAGACCATACTCTTGAAGAAGTAGTCAATTAGATGGGACCATTTTTCTGCAAAAGAAATTTGTTGGACAGGTACATTGCCTATAAAATAAAAAAGGAGGAGGATCTTAGTCCAAAGGGGAACAGCTATTATTTTTCCCCTTGGTAGCACTTTAAGCAATCCTTCTTGCTTCTCTCTCCTCCCTTCTTTTCATGTTTTACATACATTGTTAGATGACATCCAGTGCAAAATTTCTCAAACTGAGTATTTTCCAGTTCTTCTATAAGGACATTGGAATAGAAGGCAAATAGGAATTTTTTTCTTTGATGATATACCCAAGATTTATATATTCTGTGTTTTTAATGCAAGAGTATACATTTTCTCAGTTGTGATCTTACAGATATACAGTATATAAATTGTGTAGTATAATGATGAAAACTTACAACAGTGGTACAGGAAATTATTGATGCTTCCCCATGACCAATTTAAAAGGCATATACATGTTTTTTTCACCATTTTAAGACACTTCTGATGGAAGTCATTGGTAAAATCTAAAAGAAATGACAGTGAGAGTTATGGATGAAAAAGATAAAATTATAAAGAGCTGAAATGCCAGTTATTCCCTATTCTTTTTTTTTTAATCTTTGAAATCTAGATGTTGCTTTTCTAACACATGGTACTAAATATTAGGAATGAAGAAATGGAACATGAAATATGAAAATATATGCAATATGTTTATTATTTTGCCAGCATCCTACAAAAAATATGCTTAACAGCTGCTGGTTATTCCATTGCAATTTATAGTCTCAGAAGTGAAATATTTTCATTTCTCCAAATGACACAGTGTAAAGCCCTATTGGAATCCTTATGAAAAATTTTAAAAGTAGATGTGTCCATGATTATTGTTCGCTTGGAATAGACCATTTGTAATTAAATTGCAATGACAATGAAATATCAGTCTTCTGTAAAAACTTTTTAATTATGTTTTGTTAAAACCCAGCCTTTAGTGAATAAGTCACTAGAGGACTATCAACATCATTTTTATTGTTGCTTACCATGTTTATAGTTTTGTTTTCCAATACTTAAAGATCTAAATATGGGTTTTATATTATGTTTCATTGTTTGCTACCTAGAACCTGTGAGGTGGTTTGTACATCTATTAAAAAAATAACACAAAAACATTAAAGAAGCCATGCAGTATGGATAATCATTAAGGTAACTGTTTTCCTGTCTACTTTTTCTCAGAAACTATTCTTTTTGCCACTCTGTAAATTATAAAATATTCTAATATTCTATCCTATTGATAGATTGTGTAGGTTTTTGTATTATAAAAAAATCCATTAATTTATAATTGCCCTAAGAGATCATGAGGCTCTGAAGAAGAATGAAGCAATATGACAACCACTTGCCTCCAAAATCGGCATCCAAAGTTTGGAATAATGTCATGTACTCTTCCTTTTTTCTCTGTTCATCTGCAGAATACCAGGTCTCATGCATCTCTCTGATCAACTGATAGCTTTTGCTGGAATTAAAATCTTTATCAAAATGGAAGATGGGAATTTTAGTGAAGTAAGCAACTTTTATTCAATAAATATATTGCATGTATGAAGTGCCCTAAATTTACATTTGGTTTGGGCTAATAAGGAAGCATTTTAAGATGACAAGCCAATTCAGTTCATCTAAATCATCAAGACTTTCATTTCAATGATTTAGCATTCAGCAGAATAGACAGAAAATAATCACTAATTATTTAAATATTTAAACCTTTTTGAGTTTAAAAGAAAACTGGGTCAACTAAAGTTGCAATCAGTAACTTTAGGTGGGGATAATTTTTAACAGATAGTAGCAAATTTTATTCAATGGTCTTGGATACTTATTTATTTTGACTCTGAAACATTTATAGACCATTCAAAGCTTAAAAGGGAGTTTTCTTCTAATGGGTGGTAATTTTGGTTTCTTAGGGCTGAAGTTAATTTTAATTTTCTGGATTACAGTATTGTAATATAAATTAATTTTAAATCAAATGAAATATGAAATATTTATATTGAATGGCACTTGCTTTTCAGTATTCCTCACCCCTACTCTGGTTTATTAAAATCTTTATTATCTTGATGTGGTCACATTTTCCTTAGGATCAGGTAGATGATAGGCAGTATATAACACATATTTTCACAGGGAAATTGTCCTCTTAGAAATCCTTATTGTGCACTCTCATTGTTAAATTGTTGATCCAAAATGGAGAGAGGAACACTATTCCCTAAGAGACCCATAAGCCTCCTACAACAATGATTCTGACATGCATTGAAGATCTAGATATTCAGATAAGGTAAGTCCCCTATAAGATTTTGTTTGCTTCTACATTCCTACCCTGCCTCCAACTCCAGGATGCATATAATCTGCTTCTCCATTTTATTTTTCTGGTTTTTTATCCTATAAAGTGCTCAAAGTCATTACATCTATCCATAAACATACTAAATCTTTCTTACCTTTTAGTAGATGAGAAATTATATTAGTTTATTATCTTAATTTAGTAGATAACAAATCTTTATCTGTTAGTAATATTTCAGTGCTACTTTTTAGAAATGTGCACAAAACATGATTTTTGGTTCAGAGGATTCATTTGCAAGCATGATATGACTTAATAGGTGGTTTACACAGCCCAGAGAAGGGATGGAATATTCTAGATATCTCTGGAACTTTCAATTTACCAATCAGTAGATTTTGCACATATCTACTGCTTTTATTCTATTATTATTTCCTTTACTGACTAGTTCCTTTTAGATTATTATTTAAAATTGAATATATCTAGATTAATGTAATTATTATTATCTGTTTTGAAGGGTGGGCTTTGATATAATACAAATCTGTATTCTGGAATTGGTCTACCAGATAGTTGAATTGTTGTGGAATAAGGCAATATTGGGATGGAATTAAATAAATAAATGGAATTGATTGAAACTACCCAAAACAAACACACATACATACAAATAAAACCAACTTTAAATATGTACCTAATTCAGAGAATTCTTAAAATAAATATACGATTAAAATCATAGGTTTTAGGTTTGATGACTAAAGAAAAAATCTGTGATTTTTTCCCCATTTTGGTAATTCCAGCAAAAGTTTTGTATGCTCAAAGATAGGAACATTTACAGATTCTCACATTGGAAGAATGGGTGCTGAAGTTAATAGGACTGAATCAAGTTGTTCTTTAATCTACCTTGATTAAAGAAAAGACTTTGTCTAACTATGTTTCTGCATGGAAATCACTTTTGGACTTTTTGCTAGAAACCCCAAAATCAGTGGTGGGATTCTGCCGGTTCTAGGTGGTTTGGCCAAACTGTTTGTTAAATTGCTGGCTCGCCCCGCCCCTTGCCCCACCGCCCAGCACCACTGGGTGAGGGATGGGCAAGCCAGCAATTTAACAAATGGTTCGGTGTTTTTTTGTAATTTTATTGGCCTTGCAGCTGCTGCAGAGCTTCAAAGGGCCGCCCTACAGCTGATCAGTGTCAAAAGAAAACAAATGAGTAGACCCCTGCCTGCAAAAATAAGTGGTGGGATTCTACTTCGGTAGAACCAGTTGTTAAGAAGTTAAATAGTTAAGCCAGTGGTTGCCAAAGGGGGCAGTACCGGGGGCGGTGGGATATCTTAGGGGGGCAGGGCAGCAGGGGAGCGCTAGAGGCAAAAGGGGGCAACAGTGGCAAGGAGGTTGGCCCCCACCCTTTGGCCTGTGCCTCGCAGCAGTTACCTCCTTGCAGCAACTTACAACTCCTTACAACTCCTTTCAGCTTTAGCTTAGGCTTGATTAGATCTGCCTCCCGACTCTCAGCTGATTCGCTCTCAGCTGTTTTGCGCAGGCTCTTTTGCAAGCTCTTTTTTTGCAAGCTCTTTGCTAGCTGCAAAGAGTGATTTTTTTTCCCCTAGCTAAAAGGAAACTGAAAGTAAAGCAGGCTCTGCTGCAACGTGACAAAATGAGCCAGGGAGAGAGATTTCTTTTTCTCTTTGCTCACCAAAAAACGTAGGTGCAAACAATGGGAAATTTAGTTCAAAAGAGGAGAGTTCAAGATTTTAAAACACAAAAGAAAAAAAGCTCTATTTAACTAAGGAATTGTAATAATTGAGATACTATTAATTGTATATTGTATTGAAAGCAGAAATGGTTAAGTTGTGGTTTGGAGGAATACATGGGGGAAACTATGTGGTTTATTATTATTGGTAAATATAATTAATGGATTTGTAAAAAATTGGATTGCATGGAAATAATTGGAATATTCATGTTCATATTGATTAATATACAAAAAAGATAGTTATATAACTACCGTATTTATCGGCGTATAACACGCACTTTTCCCCCCTGAAAATAGGGGGCAAATGATGTGTGCGTGTTATACGCCGATATAATGTTAAGAAGGGGGGGGGGGGTGCAAACAGCAGCTACCTCGAGCAAGCCACAGGGCTCCGAGTTGTTGGAGAAGCGGGAGCAATAGCAGCCTGGACTGCGCTTTCAGCGGGCAAACAAAGCTGCCTCTGCCACGAGGAACTTTGGAGAGAGAGGGAGGGACTGGCTGTGGCCGTTCTCGCCAGCTAAGAGACAGGCTGCTCCCACAGCTGCCCCCGCCCCCGCCCTCTCTCTCCAAAGTTCCTCACGGCAGAGGCAGCGTTGCTTGCCTGCTGAAAGCGCAGCTGCCGCTTCTCCAGCCACTCGGAGCCCTGCATAATAGCGCTGCGGCTTGCTCGTGGTAACTGTCATTTAGACTCCCCCCCCTTCCTCCTCCTTGAGTTCGAGCCTCGCGGCGTGGCCGAGGCGGGGTGGGATAATAGCTGCACGGATCCTCCGGTGCCATGTGTGTCCCGTGCGCTGCAATGATGAAGCGCTTTGCCAAGGAAAGCAAAGTCTCAGGCTGCTCCTGGAGCAGCCAGGAGAAGGAGAAGCTGCCAGCGGGGAGGCGAGGCGCCTCAGGAGGACCGGAGGAGAGCACAGCTTCTCACTCATGGA
>WNWU01013919.1:390390-420280 GCA_012654045.1 Ptyas mucosa | reverse complement strand
CCTCTCTCTTTTCTTTCCTTCTTACTTTCTCTCCCCCCCTCTTCTTCCCCTCCCTACTTCCTCTTCCTTTCTCCTTCTCCTCCTCTCTTCCTCCCTCTCTTACCCTCCCTCTTACTCTAATTTCCCTTCCCTTCCTTCATCCCTCTCTTGCTGTATCCTTTTATGCATATGGACTACTCAGAGGGCTGAAAAAGTTATTTTTGACTGGTCCTCACACTTTTGACCAGTCTTCGAACTTACTACTGTCCTCACATTTTACGTTTTTGCCCTATCTTGTCACCATGGTGAAGAGAAGCAGTTGTGAAATGAGTGACACGGTTGTTAAGAATGCTACAATGGGCATAAATGATGACCAGTCATAAGTGCAAAGACCAGTCAAAAATGACTTTTTTCAGGCCTCTGAGTAGTCCCTATGTGCATATGGACTAGTTAGAAGGCTGAAAAAGTTATTTTTGATCAGTCCTCGCACTTTTGACCAGTCCTTGAACTTACGACTGTCCTCACACTTTATGTTTTGTGCCCTATCTTGTCACCGTGGTGAAGAGAAGTAGTGGTGAAATGACTGACATGGTTGTTAAGAATGCTGCAACAGGCATAAATGTGAGGATGGTCATAAGTGCGAGGACCAATCAAAAGTGGTCCAAAAGAGGACCAGTCAGAAATGACTTTTTTCAGCCCTCTGAGTAGTCCCTATGCACATAGCCATGCCCACCCGGTCACATGACCAGCTAGCCACGCCCACCCGGTCACATGACCACCAAGCCACACATCCCCAACTAAGCCACGCCCACAGAACTGGTTGTTAAAAAAATTGAATCCCACCACTGCCCAAAATGCTATATTTGTTTGGGGATTTGATTATTATAAATATTTAAAGAATTACTGGGTATTGTCAAATTTTAGATTTAAAAAAATTAATATATTTTATATATGTAACTCAAAAAAACCTTGGAAATTATTTTTCTTTGTTTTCATTTTTATTACTTTGCATCTTGCCATACCATATAATTTTCCTTCTTAATACTGTTGGTTTTTTTTAATGTTTTACATTTTGTAGAAATTTAAGTGCATTAAAAAAAACCAAATAAAACATTTATTTTTATATAGGATTTATATTAACTTACCTTTCAAGATATTTTCTAGGTGATCAAGTTTATCTAATCCTTCATTATCTGTAGATTCCAATAACTGAAGTTCCAGGAGTGTCCGATAGCATTCATAGAGCATATTTAATTTCTTTATGTCTGTTTTTTGACAATTGAAAAGATAAAAATAGCAGATTAATAGAAAAATATAGTTGGAAGGGATCTTGGAGCAGTGGTGAAGAATAAAATTTGTTACTACCTGTTCTGTGGGGTTGGCTTGGTGGTGGAGGTAATGTGACTGGGTGGGCGTGGCCAACTTTTTTTTTTACTTTTTAAAAGCATTTTTTACAAACTATTCACCTGAATAGGTTGTTAAAAAATGCTTTTAAAAGGTAAAGAAAGGCTCTGACTATCGCGCACCACAGCTGTGATCATTGGAGCCTCTTTTTTTTTTTTAACTTTTTAAAGCATTTTTAATTACCGGCTCTGGTGAATCGGTAGTAAAAAAATGCTTAATTTTTTTTTTAAAATAAAGGTCCGACAATCGCATGTCGCTCAGCTGATTGTTGGAACTTTTTTTTTTTACAGTTTTTACTACTGGTTCGGTGAACCAGTAACCTTTTTTACTACCAGTTCAGGTGAACTGGACCGAACCGGGAGCATTTCACCCCTTCCTTGGAGGCTACTAGTTCAATCTCCTGCTTAGTCAGAAGACCCTATACCTGTGATGGCGAACGTATGGCACGCGTGCCATGGGTGGCATGGGAGCCATATCTGTGGGCACACGAGCATTGCCCTAGTTCAGCTTCAGCATGCATGTGTGCACTGGCCACCTGATTTTTGAGCCTTCCAGGCCCACCGGAAATCAGGAAAAAGACTGTTTCTGGCCTCTGGAGAGCCTCCGGAGGGGGTGAGGAAGGCCATTTTTGCCCTCCCCAGGCTCCAAGAAAGTCTTTGGAACCTGGGGAGAGTGAAAAACAGGCCTACTGGGCCAACTGTGCCATCATGTGCCAAAAGTGGGGGGGGGGGGGCTAAGGGGGTTGCACATGCATGCGCAGTGGGGGCAGGGCACATTGAATTATGGGTGTGGCCACATGCATGTGTGACACCCCCACACAACCCCCACTTTTGGCTTGCGATGGCAAAAAGGTTAGCCATCACTGCCCTATACTGTTTCAGTTAAATGGCTGTCTCTTAAAAAGCTCCAATGATGTTTAAGACACTAGAAACCAAGAGACTTTGTGTTTAGGCCTGCTTTAAGCACAAAAGCCATCCATTCTCTCTCAGCCCATGAAAAGCTCAGGTAAAAAACCAATCCATGAATCCTATTGCCACCTAAGGCTCAACATTTGCTTGAAAAACAGACTGTGCAGTAGAAAATGCTACCGGGTTGGGGGGGGGGGGTAAAAGAAAGGGACATATTTGCTGTAAATCTTACCTAAATCTTTTGAAGTAAGGTCCTCTGATCTTTCATATTTGCCAAAATCTTTTAAAGTATCTTAAAAGATAAATGAATACATTCTTAGCTATAACAGTTTACTTTTTCTAGCACAATATTGCAATGTAGTTTTCAACAACCAGAAAGATGCTTTAGTCAACCTGTTGCCAAAATGTTGGACTATCTCTATAATTGATTCTTTAAACCATAACACTTCCCTGGCATTTATAATACTTAGTGATATATTTGTATAAACCAGGGAAATCTACTACCTTATGTAGTGTACATTATACCCAGCACTGAAAATTTGTAACAGAAATAAGGAAATAGGAGCCTAGAATAAATTAAACCAGTCTATTTTCTACTAGAAAGGCATTCCATTAGAGTTTAGCTTGTTTGCCATGTATAACTACAATAATTACAGAAAAAAAGAGGGTATGAAAACATATCTGGAGAATGCAATTGTTGAATTATTATATCTGGAGAATAACAATAGGCAGGTAATGAAACATCTACAAGAAAAAATTAAGCTCAAGATCTCTACACCAAGATCTCCACAGTTCAGCTCTGAGCTACATATATTGTCTTCTATTGGCAACATAGGACATATCTTCCATATCTTTTACTCTTTAGGACTGGGGTAAATACATCTTTGCTCTTCAGCTATTTTGTAATTCAACATTCATAAGCCTTAGCTATGTGATGATAGATAATGGAATTCATAGGCTTAAAGATTTGAAAGCTACTACCATAAGTTCTAAGGCTGGGAAGCAGAGACAGTTGGCTCAATATATGTAACTCAGCATGTATATGAATTCTTTGTGATCTCCCCTGACTCATGGACTAATCCAATATCACACTAATCCAAACACAAAAAGAGCAATACCTGATATAGTCTTTGAAATCTCTTGCTCGCCTCCAAGGGCACTTCCCCATAAACCTAAAAATAAGGAAAATATCCCCCCATATTACAATCTAGTGTTTGTAAGAGATCCATTTGTTTTAAAATGACAAAATTCCACCATATAACACAGAAAAATGAAAGAAATGTAGCCATACACCATCCTTTCTTTGTACCTCGGATTATTATTAATGGCTCTTAGTTATATTCTTAAACAACTTATTCCAGAAAACTCTTGATGAAATGATTGGTTTGAACTACATATTTTTAATTTTCAGGGGCATGTCTGAAGAGCCCCTGAAGCCGCTCTCTACATTTCTATTAAGTACTATGAAAATACAAAAAGTGTTCCTTTGTTTCAAGAGCAAAAGAAATCCGATATGACATACCTTGCAAATAACAAATATTTTTTTCTCTTTTTTCTCTGATCAGCTGCCCATTTTGAAATATGCTCCCAAAGTATTTACTATCTACATAAGCTCCTAGTCCAGGAATTCCAACCTCATGAGGGGTAAACTCAAACCAGGTACCTGGAAACATTACAGAAAAAGAGCAAAAATTAACATTCTAATAAAATTATTAAAATTACAGTTATTACATTGTCTAGACCTGGACTTTCCCCAATACTACATAGGCCAAGATTATGATTAAGATAAATGCCTTACACAATTTAGAACCATGGTTTATTGTAGATTTCCCTATTCTTATCATGGCAT
Organism: Ptyas mucosa; assembly: GCA_012654045.1. Classification (NCBI taxonomy): domain Eukaryota; kingdom Metazoa; phylum Chordata; class Lepidosauria; order Squamata; family Colubridae; genus Ptyas; species Ptyas mucosa. The sequence continues at coordinate 416,140 of WNWU01013919.1, read as the reverse complement.
CTGGACACAGACTATTAATTTCCCCTTTTTAAAGACATAGAATTGACTGTAGAAGTAAATGGGCTATAGCAGAAATTAAATTCATTTACAGCATGTACAGTGATTCTGATCCAATAGTGTCACCATGTAATTATAGCTATTTTTTTCAGATGTACATGAAAGAACTGGAAATGACGTATAGTTATAGTCACTTCATTGTGACTAAGCTATTGCCACTAGAAAAGTTCAACTACAAAATTATTATTGCAGAGGTTTGCTGTGCTACGTGAGGCATAAATCACCAATATATTTCTGACCCTTAGTTAATAAGTATAACATAAGATTATTTGCAAATGTTTCATTTAGAAGCTTTGAACAATTGTTTTTTTTTTAGAATTTGACATTAGTGATTTTAATAAGTACTTGTGATTTGAACAGTTTTTGTCCGATAAACAGCAAATTCTGTATGTATAGGCAAAAATACCTACCTGCATTTTGATTCTGATAAGTTTGCTTGTTCACAGCTGCATATATAGGATAAGGGTTTTTTCCAGCCTCAGAAGATCCAGCATGCTCAGACAATTTTTCTTCCTCAAACTGAAATAAATTTTGATTTTTTTTCATTGTTCATTGCTGTATTTAAGGGAGATGTTGCCCTGACTCATAACATGCAGGAAGATATGGGTGTCCTATTTTTAGATTATATTCATTACATTATACATAATGTAATGTAATGTATCATAGTATAGTTATTATACTATATTACATTATTTCATGAATATGATTTCATAAACATGGCCAAAATGAGTGGGAATACATTGGGATATAATGGGATATAATGAAGATCAAGTGAGGTACTAATATCACTTTATAAAGCCTTAGAAAGACCACACCTAGAATATTGTATCCAGTTTTGATCACCACACTATAAAAAAGATGTTGAGATTCTAGAAAGAGTGCAGTGAAGAGTAACCAAGATGATTAGGGGACTGGAGGCTAAAACATATGATGAACGGTTGCAGAAACTGGGCATGGCTAGTCTAGTGAAGAGAAGGACCAGGGGAGACATGATAGTAGTATTCCAATATTTGAGGGGCTGCCACAGAGAGGACAGGGGACAAGCTATTTTCCAAAGCACCTGAAGGCCAGACAAGGAATAATGGGTGAAAACTGATCAAGGAGAATTCAACCTAGAAATTAGGAGAAATTTTCTGAAAGTGAGACCAATCAACTAATAGAACAGCTTGCCTTCAGAAGTTGTGGGAGCTTCATCACTGGAAACTTTCAAGAAAAGACTGGACTACATTTATCAGAAATGGTGTAGGATCTCCTGCTTGGGCAAGGGATTGGACTAGATGACCTACAAGGTCCCTTCCAACTCTGTTAATCTGTTAAATTCCTAGGACATCAGGTGAGATCATCCAGTGGGACCCAGAATCAGAAAATGATGCTCATTTATTTTAACTATCAAAGAAATCTGAATATTGTTTTCTACCCACCTTTCTTAGCAGTTTATGCACGAGAAAATAGGACCAGAAATCAGTGAGTGAGTAACATTCATCTTCTGTAGCCTCTAGAACAGCTTCCATTGCTTTATTAACATCCCATTGACCTTGGACAAGATTTTCAAACTCACAATTACTTAAATTTTCTATTTCTTCTGACCAATCTTCATTTTTGTATAGAGTTGGCAAGCACCTTTGAAAAAAAACGAGCCAAATGTCTTTAGAACAATGGGAAAGTGCATGTGTCAGGCCTGGAAGCCATCTTTGTGACAGCATGGAAGTCACACACAAAGAATTTATTTATAGTTCGTGCTACATTTATGTAAAGCTACATTTATGTAAAAATAAAATTATCAAAATTCTAAATATTAGAGAAAACATGGAATTCACTAACAACTTTAGAGATAACTGTAAGTGAAATTATCTACTCATAGAAAATTGGAATACAAATATGGCTTTCAAAGCATGTTTTTAACTGGTTTTGAACAATGTATATTCATGCAATGCATACTTATATATGAATGTTAGACAATCTTTTATGCATTTAATTAAGAAGGCTGTATCCCCCAAAATTTATCCCATAATAAATATGTCAATTACCATAAATATGTAAATTACCAAATACCATGTCTAATTATTTGCAAGCCACATTACTAGGAGTTAAGAATAGCTTAAACTTTTATTTTAATCAGAAGACAAGAATACAAAAATTAAAGGAATGCAGAGTCAGTATGAAATTCCACTGGTACTTCTACTTAACATGGGCTATTTTAGCATAAGATCATAGGAGTTCCTTGGGAATTATTTTGTTGTAGTGAAGGTAACTTCATGTGAAATGACACTGTCTTGTCTTTTATCTTTTTTCCAGATAAATAAAATTAGTGTGAAGTTACAAGAATAGCTCTAATTTTTTTTAGAAAGAGGACAGAAAAAAAAATGGGGACAGATTAATATTGTTAATTGAAGAACCAGTGTTTCTTTAGTTATATTAGATTGGCCTCTAATGTTTTCCTCATTTTAAATTTATACATTTTGCTAACGTCTAATATACTTTTAGGTGTATTATACTTTTAGGTGTTTTAGGACCTCTTTCCAGAGCACGATACCATAGTCTCTTGAGACTGAAGGATGCCAATGGAATATACTTAAGCATGACAATAACAATAATAAAATAATAATAATAACAATAATAAAAAACAATTAGCTGGATTCACACACTAATCAAAACCATAAGTAATTATTGATAAATCATTTTCACTAATTTCATGTAACAGTCTGATCCATAACAAACAAACTATATATTCTGAGTCAGTGTAAAAAAATTCTGTTTCTTTTTCCATGTTCAATTCTTGGACAAGTCCCTGCAGTTTTCTTGGAAATGTTTTTCAGAAATCGTTTACTACTGCCTTTTTCTAGAACTGAGAGAGAGGGAGAGAGAGAAAGACTAGCCTAGAGTCACCTATCTCAGAGTTTTCCAACTTTTCTGGCTTTGTGAACTGGGGTGGGGGGAGAGGGTCATGTGAGTGGCTGGCAAGATCACATCCATGTGCAGCTCCATTTGCACAAATGGGGGGGGCAAAAGAGCATGTACACACATGCTTACCTGCTGCTTGCCCACTGCTCACAGAAGTGGGGATACCACTTGTGCAAATAGAGCACATGTGCATGTGCTTGCTGCTCTCCCTGCTGCTCATGCAAGTGGGGATGCATGCACACGTGTTCACCCGCCACTTCCATAGCTCAGTTCTGAACAGCTCATGGCCTTGTAGTGAGCCATGGCCAGGGGCTGGAGCTGGAGCTGGGGTTGGGAGCCCCCTGACTTAGCTGGCCCTGTATCTAAGGCAGCACTAGAACTTACAGACTCCCAGTTTCTAGCATGATACCTTAACTATTACACACACAAAAATGGTTCATAGGGGTTATTGCTGTCTTTCAAATCTCCTTGGATTTTTTTACTTTTGCTAATGGCAACAGGATGTGGTTGAGATTAAAGATGAACTGATCTAGTATTGCAAATGTAATTATTAGCAGTAACTATTTGCTTTAACTACCAGTAACATAGACTTACCAGGTAGAACCTGACACCCCACCCAAGTACATGATGCAATCCAAAAGGTTATATTTCTTCAGTTCTACTAGAGTGCCATACAGTGCAATCATAGCCCTCATAGCTCCTCCTGCTCCTAGGACAGCAATATTAGGGATGTTCTCCTAATGGGATAAAAAATGGGTAGCTAAAGATCACGTGTCTTCTGAATTAAAGACAATTCTTTATTAGTATTTAATGGAACTCTCCATCCAGTTTATTGAATAACAGAATACTACAGGTTTGCTCTTGCCTTATACCTAGATTTCTTTTTCAACTTCCTGATGTAGCCAATAATTCTCAAATTTCTCAGTATTCTTTTATCCAAATAACTTTAATTTTCAAAATCAGACAAGGTCAGCAAGGGGTTACAACTTGCTGAGGTTCTTATATTTAAGAATATAAGTAGGTACTTAAAACAGCCGTACTTGAAACTTGTTTTAACAATGATTCAGAAAAAATACTTCATAATAAGCATGAGCACAAGTGCAGCACTTTTCTACTCTTTATTAAAGCAACTCGTCTTTTTTTTTTCAGGATACCATAAGACCCTGAAGAGAGAAAAATGTGGTTATTTTAAGAACTGCATTAAATTTAAGATTGTTTTTTTTAAATCAGCTTCCTTTTTCAGGCTTAAAAAAAGGTGAGCTACAACAGAGAAGTAAATTATTTGTGCAAGACACTTATAGACCATTGTCAGTGAGTCATAGATTTGGATATACAGAAGATATTTATTGAATGTAGGGACATCTTTTTATAGATATTATTTGATACTTTCATTCAAGTAGGTTGCATATTTTGATATTTGCATAATTTGTTTTTAAAGCTATTTAACAACTAACATAGCTTAATATATAATAGTTTTAGTAGTGCATAACTGACATTTTTGCCTGCAGTTCATATATGACCCCCAGTGAAAGATAGAAATAAAATAGACATTTAGACTGGACCATACAAGCAAAACCTGAATTTCAAGGAAACAATTTGCCAATTTTGCATTTTAACAATGCAATTGTATTACCCTCCCAAAGGATATCACCAACTAGCAACTAGTTTCATCATACTTTTTGATTTGGAAACTAAACTCCTAACCTCTTCCATCATTTCTCCATTCTGAGATGACCTCTGCTATATTTCTGCAACTACTGAAATTAACTTTTATTTTATTTTCAGAAAATTCTTATCCTGCCCCTCAGCTTTTCTTTTTCTTTTGAACATTCAGCTGCCTTATGATAGTCAGACAAGTTCAATAGCTTGAGGCAAATTTCTATTGCTTGACCCAAGAATCAAAGGATTTTCTTACAATCTCTCTTTTATTACTCTCACTTGCTTTCTATATAGTTGCCTTTTTATTGTTTATTGCCAAAAACATTGTAGAGGCTTTATTAAATTGGAGGCATTTTTCGATCCCTTTGGTAATAGGAAATGAAGGAAAAATCAAAATCTGAAGCAGGTTATGGAGAAATGGAAAAAGCTTATCATGACTACCATACCTGACCTGAAAATATCTGGATGACAATGAGATAGGAGCAAATAGATGAAGAAAGCAGTATCTTTCTCGTTACCTACCATTATGTAGATTTTCCCCCCAATCTGTATGTCTATGGTTGTCTAGGAAACATATTTAATATATTAAACACTGCCATAAACCTGGAAAAAAGTAATTCCAGAAATATTTTAATATCAGTTAAACATGGCTTTGAAAGACCTGGGAAACAGGAGGGCTAGCGACACAGAAAGCCTTTTAAATTAAACAACAAATGCTTAAATTTTGACTTCATTAGATGAAAGATCTTCAAAGATTTTGTGACATTTATCTTGGTTTATTACTAGTTCTGCTCAGGTGGACATATCAATGAAAACCTACCGAATCACACTGCATCCCAAGCTTAGTAAGAGCTTTTTCCACCTTTTTCTTCCGAGCAGTTATAGCTACTTCTTCACCATCTGAGAGAGATTTTGAAATTCGTACTTTGATTGTCCCCTAAGAAATACACATACAAAACAAACACGGAGAAAAATATATTCAACTTTACTAGCAAGTTTGACATCAAGGGGAATTAATGTCACATTTTGACTCACAAACAAACTGATTAGCTGAGTAATTGCTGTAGAGATAATGTTCACATAACATCCTTTCAAATAGCATTGCAATAACTTGCATTAAAATCTCAGTTGTCCAGAATAGTACAAATGGACTGGATGCCATACTTCTTATTCAGATTCCCCCCACACAAAAAACAATTAATAGTTCATTCTTTCCAAAACAATTCAGATAAGAGACTCGTGTGCATCAATTTACATCATTTGTATACATGTATATTTTGTTTTTATATCATCTTTATCAATTTGGATATAAATTATGTAAACACAAATAGTATGAATTACACCAAAGACACAAACTTGTCCCTTAACAGATGTCCCTTCCCTTTAATGATCCATTATATTAAAATTTTATGATATTGGGAGGAAGGAAATGTCTGCATTCATTAGTGCTGTTTTACTGCATCATGTAGACACAAAAAAAAAAGTACAGCTGTGTTTTTAATTTTACTGATGTGTGAAAATAGAGGCAGCCACATTACCTTTCCAGCCACATTTGTTTCCATTTTGTATTCCAGGCTTCTTTGTATGAAACACGGAGTCAGTAGTAACTTTCCTCTGAATGTTCAGATTTTATAAATTCTGGCAATCAATAAAAATTCTTCTGTTCACAGAAGGACCACCGAATTTTGCAGCATAAAATAGTACGTTACAAGTCTCTGTTCCTGAAAGCAGACAATGCTGAATATTGGCCCAGAATAGGCTGGGACCTGCTGATCAGTAATATGATCCCTTCAACGTTTCTTATTTGTGCTCCTCCTGCCTTCCTAACTGCTGCAATTGATGACTCATTCTATTCTACAAGAGGTCAGTTAATGTGGCATTTACAAGGAAACTAAGGCATGGAATAGACAAGGCTAGCTTTAGAAAGCCAAAAGTAGTTTATTGGATTGATATATTCATAGGGAATAAAATACATTGTCCTAACAGCTGCCCTTTCTCCTTCTCTTTCTGTCTCTTCTTTTATATTGCTGTGAAGCTTCAGATTTCAGAAAATAAAGGATTAGATAGCAATTGGCTGCATAGTTTGTGTTTTAAGGCAAGGTGGCTGAGTATTTTTCTGTTCAGAAGACTATTTTCTGCCTCAGAAGACTATTTTTCTGCTATTTGAAAGATAGCTTTGTTGCTTCTGTAACTTTACCTTTTTCTCTTTCAAATTCATGCTTTTCAGATAGGAATGACAACCTGATATCTCAAGTAACATGTACTCCACAAATCTCTACTATGTAGCACTTTGAAAACTTTCAAACACAGTTGCTGAAAAATAGTTGCACTGTTTGTGTAAAATAAGCGTTAAGATGGTTGCTTGAATACTATATTTACAGAGCCACATCTCAAGAATGCTCCTGAGTCACCTCAGAAGTGGTCCAGAAGCAGGAAAGATTTTAAGAAAATGCATAGGCACTCTTTATAGTTTTTTGATACATCATTCTTTACAACTATCTAGCACAGGTGTGTCAAACTAAATTTCATTGAGAGCCACATCAGGGCTGTGGTTGACCTCGGGGGGCTGGGTGGGTATGGCCAGCTTGACACCACTCCCCAAACTGGTGGCATTGGGTAGACCAGACCAAAGCCACACTGGCCCGATGTTTCCTCTTCACATTGGGTAGACCAGGGTGAAGCAACATGGGTAGACCAGGCTAAAGTAATGTGGGTAGACTGAGCCAAAACAATGCAGGCCAGCCCCTTACATTTCCAGGACAATATTGCTGGCAGGATGAGGCCCACAGGCCTTGATTTCACACCCCTGATCTAGCATATGCTGTATCTCTTGTATCTTCAAATGAAAGTAAATTATTTGTCTAGTTTAAGTAACCTGTAAGTTAAAAATGGAATGAAGATTTTAAAAGGCATGCATAGAGGATAATTCAGACAGATAATTTAGGAGTTTCACAATATTTATTTCTGAGATTGCCATACTAATATACAAGTTGAGGCATTCAAAACAAATCTATACTTTAATCTGAGGTTTGTCTGTAAATTTTAAAATTCACAGTGGGCTGAATATTGCTTTATTTGCCAACATTTTTGAAACAGTATAGAAATGTTACTTTTAAATATTTAGAAAGCAAAGTACTCTTTGTCTTGCACAACTATGCCTGACATTCATGAACAACCTGATGTCCCAGAATGTCAGTCTGAACCACATTTTCCCCTAAGAAGGCATTAGAGAAAATTGCAAATAAAGGAAAGAGAAAGAAGAAAAAAGGAAAACATGAAAGGAAAAGGGGAAAATGACTGAAAGTAAAAGACATCAAAAAGCAAAAATAATGTTTTAAAAGCATATTGGATTGGGAACAAACACATTTACATGGGATATGAAATAATGCCTTCAAGCCTCAACATAACAGCATATTTAAGTAATATTATTTTATCCTAATTGTTTGCAGCATATTACTTCAACATTGAAATAATTCAAGTATATAATATCTCTGAATCTAGAAAGAAACTTGATAATGAGAAAACTTTCCATTCTCTAATAGTCTAAAACAGATAAATGTAATTAACATGTATTAACTGAGAAAGGTATTTATTAATTAGGTTTTCATCTAATAAATTAGATATGTGTTAAAATGCCATTTTGAAAGAAATTCTGGAGTTATCACAAGCATCTCAAACTATTTTTAAAAGCCCACTGAAGTTGCCACTATGGGAGAGATTTCAAATAAAACAATGGCAGCAAAATAACTTTCAAACAGAAAAGGAAAAGAAAATGTGCATGCATAATTTTCCCAGAGTGAAGTCATCATAACTCTTTGTAATTACATGCACTAATTATTTTTTCTTTTTGACTAAAAACGTATCCTTGAGGTATAAATCTAAAGTCTCAAGGTTATTATAAATGTGTCCTTGAGGTATAAATCTCAAATTTTTCAAGTCTTGTTTGTATCCTAGTGATTTCATGGATAGATTTATATTGTTTTCTTGATAACAATATAGAAAACTTTTGTATTGTCTTCTTCCAAGGTACACCTCTACTCCTACTTCAACTTCTTATCTGGACTATAGTTCTGGGATTCTTTGGCATCTACCATCAAAGTATTAGCAATTCCCAATTCTGCTTAATTTCTGAATCATGACAAATCAGCTATGGAAATAAGGAATGAAATTCAGTGTGCTTGCCTAATAAGCAGCTATGGGGAGTGGAGGTAACAAGTTTGAATAAAATTTTCACATGACAATTATTAGTGTATGTATTTGTCCTATCTCAAATTGATTGTATAAGCATCCAACCAAGCATACGGCTCTTCAAAACCTATGCCATAATAAAGATGTCAATTCCCAGAAGAAACTTTATTATCTTATTTTCATATTTTCCATGTAGAGCTTGAGATGGTGCCTTCAGGTTCACAATTATTGCAATAGTATAGAGATGTGTGCTGAAAATCACAATTCAAGTATTATCTAGCATTAAATCCAACTCTTAACATATTCTTGATTGTTGAACACCAAGGAAATTTTGGCAGAACTTTACAGAGGAAATCAAACTTTCTGAGATTTTTCATAGAAATGTTGTTCTATGTCTTTATTAAATTAAATATAAAAAAGAAGCTGTGCACCCAATCACCAATTAAATGCTCAATTTATTATAGGTCCAGGGAAAAGTTTATGATGTTAAAATCATAAATGAAATGAAAAAATATTAGTACTTTTTGTGATATTTCATATCTAGCTTTTAATTTAATTGAATGTGATTTCATTATCTAGTTTATTATAAATTATAAATTATTTGGTTTATAATTCATAATTTGCAACCTAAAATTAAAAATGGAATAAGTAAAGGTACTAATATGGGGTCAGTCAGACTTGAACTAATTTATGTACTGTTTATAAGCACTCCATGGCCCAAAACTAACTGTTACATAGCAAAGCACTATAGTTTACACAACAATATAATAAAATAGATAGATGATAGATAGATAGATAGATAGATAGATAGATAGATAGATAGATAGACAGACAGACAGACAGACAGACAGAAAGACAGACAGACAGACAGACAGACAGACAGACAGAGATGATAGATATAGATAAAGAGAGAGAGAAAGAGAAAGAGAAAGAGAAAGAGGGGAAATTGTTAAAAGAATTCTGAAGACTGAGATATAAATAACAAAAGAAAAATGAACAAAGGCCATAAGATAAGGAATATCTTAAATAAGAAGATAAGGAAAAAAAACCTAAATTATACCCCAACTGGGGCATCATTTAGAAATATTTCATTACCTAGAAAAGAGAAGCAGAATGACCAAGAATGGGCAGAAAACAGTGGGAGTAGGAGCTTCTTCCAACTTCCTGCCAGCTTTCATTTTGTGTCTCCTTATGGGAATATGACAGGAAGTACCAGAAATCTCCCTTTCTTTGTCCCTTCACTTTCTGATTCCCCTTTCCCTTCTTCTTTCCCTTTCTACAAGCAGGTACTGTAAGTAGCTGTTAGGAGTAGAGTAGGGAATGAGGGTGTCTGGATTGTGAGACTGACTGGGAAAAATGTTCCAGAACGTGGAAAATGATGATCATGTGACTGCAGCAGCAGCAGCCCAAAATTGCAGTAGCAATCAATAGTGATGAAGCAGGCACAATTTCATCAAATTTCATTCCCTCAGGAATCATGGGTTCCAGATTTTGGACAGTTAGCCAATTTGAGTTACTTTGGTTCAAAAATTGTTGCCCTATTTGCCAAGCCAAGTATATGATAACATAGTTCTGAAAAAATGTATTTTCAGAATAGAGAAAGCAGAATTGAAATCGATGTTGGAAGTCTTCTAGTCCAACCCTCTGCTCAAGCATGAGACCCTATATCATTCTGAACATAACTGTTCAATCTCCTCTTAAAAAACTCCAGTGATGAGTATTTAAAGAGTATACATTGCATTTCAAAGTATTCACAATTATGAATAATCTAATATGCAAATAAGGGGTATTGAATTTTATTAAATCTGAATTTGGAGGCTTCTGAAGAGGTAGTCCTAAAATATTTTCATCAACTTAGATCTTGCTTAGATCTGCTGAGCTATGACTTCCATATCTTCCAGCCAATGGTCAGGGATATGAGGAATAGTAATACAAAATTGTTAAAGTTCACTACATGAGATTTTATATATGTGCATGTTGGGGGATACAGATTAGATGAAATTCAGCAAAAAAGGAAATGTTTTCGGAGTGGGAAGAGAAAAAGAGGAGGATAGTGCATTTTTTTATAGCAGACATACACTTTGGAGACTTATTAAGGCTGTCCCTGAATTTCCTGACTCTGCAAAAAGGAACACTAACATTTGAGTATCTTTTAGGGGCATAGCAAACCGACCATAATTTCTTGCTGATAAAGAATGAAAAATGGATTTCTGGATCATACCACTTTGCAGACTTACATTGTTACATTTCTGCAATAAAATGAAATTTTAAAAGCAGAAAGATACTTGAGTGCTTCCATTAAAATTCCATTATTTAAATATGTATTTGCACATACATACACACATACATACATACATACATACATACATACATACGATCTTGTCATCACTAAAGGATAGATGTGGATCAGGATAATTTTATTTAGAAAGTAGAAAAAATCATTTCTGAATATCCTGATCTTCACGAAAACATTTATAGCACTATGAGATTATGAAATTTTGTTGCTATGTTTTCTGATTACTTTGAAGAGAGCTTCCTTCACCTCTCTGTTTCTCAAGCTGTAGATAAGAGGGTTGAGCATGGGAGTCAGAACAGTATAGAATATAGAAAAGATTTTATGTAGTTCTTTTAGTGTTTCAGTTTCTGGAACTATATAGACAAGAAATATTGACCCATAGAAAAGTGTCACTACAATCAGATGGGATGAACATGTGGAAAACGCTTTCTGTTGTGCTGTTTTAGAATTAATTTGCAAGACATTATGAAGAATACAGATATATGAGGCCACTGTTATGAGAAAGGGTGGCCCTGTTCCCATAATGCCTAAAATAAATGTAGCAAGCTTTACTAAGCGTGTATTGCTGCATGAAATGTTTGCTACTGGATATATATCACAAAAGAAATGATCAATTTCATTGGGTCCACAGAAGGTAAGTTCCAGCAGAAAAGAGGTTATGATAGTGTTGGTCAAAAGGCCACTTATCCAAGATGTGAGGGCTAGTTGGAGGCAGAGCCTACCATTCATGAGAATATTGTAATGTAGTGGTTTGCATATTGCTAAATATCGGTCATAAGACATCATTGCCAGAAGATAACATTCAGTGGCTGCAAAAAATCCAAAGAAATAGTATTGTATGATGCATCCATAGATTGATATAGATTGATCTCCAGTTATAAAACTAGCTAGCATCCTGGGCAGGATAGTTGAAATGTAACAGGTCTCCAAACAAGACAAATTAACAAGAAAAAAATACATGGGGGTGTGAAGATGCTGGTCAATCACAACCAGTGAAATAATTAGGAGATTTCCAGCAATGGACAAAGTATAAACAGGAAGAAATAATATGAAGAGGATTATTCTCAGTTCAAGGAGATTGCCAAATCCCAGAAGGATAAATTCTGTAGTAGTTGATTGATTTCCTTCTTGCTGGTGGAAAGTAGAGTAATTCTGAAGTAAAAATAACATATTATATTAATCTTGGTAGTCAAAGTTCTATCCTTCCTTTTTTTTCCTTAAGACCAGAATCTAATATTTTCTCTGAAAACATTTTGGATGTTTAGGTTATTATTCTCAATTGTTTCCATTAAATAATGGAGATTGGGCAAGGGTGAAATGCTCCCGGTTCGGACTGGATCACCCAATCTGGTAGCGATGGAGGTAAGTGGTTCGGAGAACCGGTAGCAAAAACCCCTGCCCCCCACCATTGCCCAGCTGACCCATGCAATCATCAGAGGCTTTTTTAAAAATTATTCTTAAAAGGATTTTTCCTACAACCTCTTTGGCTGAAAAAATGCTTTTAAAAGTAAAAAAAAAAAAAGCCTCTGATGATCATGCAGCTCAGCTGGGATCATCAGAGGCTTTTAAAAAAAAAATTCTACAACCTCTTCAGCTGAAGAAGCGATAGAAAAATATTTTTAAAGGGAAAAAAGCCTCTGCCAATCAGGCAAGTCAGCTGGGATCGTCAAAGACTTTAAAAGCATTTTTTTTTTACAACCTCTTCAGCCGAAGAAGTTGTAGAAAAAATAGTTTTAAAAGTAAAAAAAAAAGTTGGCCATGCCCACTCAGTCATATTACCACCACCCCTACCAAGCCACACCCACAGAACCAGTAGTAACAAATTTTACATTTCACCACGAGATTGGGTATCATATATCTGTACAGCCTAAAATGTTTTTATATTTTTTTAAATAGATTCTCTTCTACAAAGAAATATTGGGAACTTTTTAGAGCCCTGCCAACCAGAATGACTCAAGGAATTCAGGCAACAAATTGGCAAGTGAGAGCACTTATCCTGCACTTATCCTAAGTATTTCACATACTTTGGATTTTCTGAGCATGAGTTCTCCAAATACATTTTTGTGTTTTGCAGGAAATTTTTGTTCAGTTGAGGAGAGCATTTGTTTCTGCAAAATAAATAAATCAGTATAATTTCTCATCTTTTTTCTTTAAAATTTTGAATTTAAGGAAGGCAACCTGACTCAGAGTTAGGGACTGTAAGAAAGACAGTAGTGGGAGTACTGTGCCTCCCTTTTTTTCCCAAAGACTAGAACTATTCTTTGAAGACTAAGTTATCTTTAAAGTTAAACTGTAAGTTCAGCTTCAGACTACGAAAGTTCCATTCCTCTGTCACAATCAACCTGATACAAAATGGAAATAATTAATTATGGTCCCATTTACAATTTATACCACTATACAACTTTATAGTTATTAGCTATTGGTTTTGTCTGGAAAAGGACTTTGAGAAAGTTTTTCCCCTCCATAATATAAACTTTTCAGTGAAGAAGGACCAGGATCAGGGAAATAAGAGGATCACCTTAAGCAGTTTTTTTCCCCATAGGTTAAATATTTGTAGTCAGATATTTATGTGGCTGTTATTTAATGTGTTACAAAACAAGATAGTTAAAACTTGTTAATTTCTCCCAATTTAAAACATATATAAACAGCAGTTTCAAAAATTGTAAAAGAATCAAATCACTTGCTATTTTTTTATTCTGCCTCTTTTCATCAACTGCATAATCCATGAAAGCAAACTCCTTCCTTCTCTCCTATCCTCTCTAGCACACAAATAAAAATCTCATAAGAGACATTCCTTTGTACAAATTTGTTACTGTATAATCAGAATTGCATATTTGAAACTGTTGGTATAGATCTAGATTCTAGAATCCTAGAGGGTAAAAATAAGAGAGGGTTAAATAGGGAGAAAAGGAGATAGCCAACACATAGCTGGGTACCCATTTCATCACTGATCCTTCTTCACTAAAAACACCTTATGTTACTTTTCTTTGAAGAAAACCTATACTGACATTTTAAATCTTGCTTGTTTTGTGTGTTACTTCCTAGGTTCCATACACCTTGAAATCACTCCCAGTCTATCCAATATCATTGTCTTCACAGCTACTCACTGCCCTAAATAAATCAAACAAAAACCCCAAATCTATCTATTTTTGTTTATGGATTTGTAAAGAATTATGACAGATATCCTTTGGATTTTTATGAAATTGATGTGTCTGATCTTCTTTCAAAACTTTCTTCCTAGTGGCTTTCATTATGCATTAGTCAATTCTATAAATTAAATTTGCTTCATTTAAGAATATATTTTCTTCTGTCCTTTTCTTCCAATCAGTCTCATTAAAAGATTATTTTAAGATAAAGAGAAGAAGCATATATGAATTTTCTCTACAGAATTTGAAACACAAGTCTTTCTATGGTTGTTTTTCCTTCTCAACAAAAACAAATATATTTTTCAACAATGAGATGTTTCACTGTAGATTTTTATCCTCAGATTCTGATCCTATATCAGGCTCTACCTTTTTCACTTTAAGACAAAGCTAGATGCAGCATGAACCACAAGATCCATGCCAAGTGTTTATTTTAAGGAGAAAAGAAAGGATTCTCATTAAAATTGGGACGTATCTTCTCTTCTTGATGTTCCTCTAGCCTAGAACAGTAGCTCTGCTTCTGACAGTTTTGCATGATATGTAGAAGGGTAATGCATTACATACTCATCTGACGAGGTTCTAACCCCTAACTTTTTGCACCTGAATAATAGTAATGCAATTTCCTATAAATAGGTGTCAAATACTAAGTAATACAGGCACATTAATTTATGATTAGTACACAAAATTCTATTTTAACCATTCCAAGTCTTCCAAAATTTGGGGGAGGAGATATTTATCTTTTCTATTTTAAAAGGGAAATGATTGAACTTATTTATTTAGACTAGATCTTCACCTTAAAACAAAAAACAAAATTTGATTTCAGATTTAGAACTTGAGAAGTCTCCTTGTCATTACAGATTTCAAAAAAAAGTCCACCTATCCTTAACATAATAGCATCATTTAAAAATGTATTAAAAGTTTTATTCTTAATTTGCATGTGAATTCTGGGAAGATACTTCATGAATTCCAAACTATTTTTGAGAAGTCTGAATTATGCCAGTGAGAGATATCACAATATTTTTATATATTTTTTTCATTTCTTTTGTAAACCCTTGAAATTACAAAGGCTGGGATGTTTGTTCTGCTAGTCAACTTATTTGCTGACTGAAATAAAACAACTGATTTCCTGCGGAAGGAATAATAGATATTCTACTAACTTGTACCATGTAATAGTTATTTTTGCTTCTTTGCTTTAGCACACTGATGCTATTGTTATGTTCTGGATTTGCATGTTTTTACTTTATCTCTAAAATATCTAGATAATCTACTTTTATAAAAGTTCATTAAAGCAAGTGATAAATTTATTGAATTAAGGAAAACTGTTTACAGAGTACTCAGATTTACAAAGAATATGTTACTCTTCAGTTATTACAGAAATAATAGCAATCTTTTATCCAATTATTGTCTATCTGCCTATTACCTATGAATTTAATAATTATCTCCTCATAAAACTCAGATTATATAAATAAAATATATTCTGCTATGAATATATTACACAGAATATGACAAATATATGAAGATTTACCTCTGAATTGCTTAGATTCCTAGGTGGGATCTTGGTGGTGTTCCATTCATGTTCCATCCCAAAGATATATGTTTTGTATCTTCTAAGTCCAAATTTCTGTTTTAAGTGGCCCTAAAATCTTTCTTAGTTTTCTTTTCATGCAGTATATGAACATACTTAAACATTCAATGATTATGATTATATCTAATTCTCTAGATATATATTTTAAATTGCTTCAAAATAAAAGTCTATAATTTACTTTCTATGTTAGTTTCAAAAAGCACAGCAGAATTTAGTTATCTTTGAGGTCCAGATAGAGCAGAGAGCCAAAAAAAAATCTGGATCCTGATATCTCATTTTCAATGGATAATTCTTGAATGAATATTTTGGTAACCATAACTTCAACTGGTACATCTGTGACAATGATAAAACAATGCTTGCTCAACCTAAGTCCATGCTTAAGTTCTTTCTCACATTGTAAATCAACCATTTGTAGTTAAGTACTTCAACATTGAAGTAACCCATTAACAAACTATCTCTAAAGGTTCTAAATGTTTGATATTGAAAAATCCTTCCACCTTCTAATAATTTAAAGCATATAAAACCATTGCTCTATATGAGTTAAAGGGAAATTTCTTTCATAATTAGGTTCTCATCTCCTGATAAATTAGTTGGGTACTAACAAGTCAGTTTGCAAGAAACTCTGGGAGTTATGCCAAGCATCTCAAACTATTTTTAGTCTACTGAAATTCATGCAGTGGAAGATATTACAACTCAAACAAGAGAAACAAAGTAATCTTCAAAACAAGAAAAGTTATTATTATTATTATTATTATTATTATTATTATTATTATCTCTTTTATTCATTAAACATGAAGTCAGTCAACAGAACATTCAAAAATGTGTCACAGACACCATTGACTGATGCTAATGGTTGATACGGGTTGCTGCCAGTGTCCTAGGTATTAACCAAGTACCTTCTTAAGATGTACAATGTTCCAAGTATTGCTGTTTTTTGCAGTTCCGCTGGTGTTATTGCGGGAAGCTGCAGTTTTTTGAAGTATCTTATAAAATTCTTTATTTGTTGTAAAATATTTTGAAATTTATATTTTTTATAAATGAAATATTTAAAAATAAATTTGGCATATTTAATTTGAAAACTTTTATTCACATATCTATATATTTATCTGCCATGCTTACAAAAATAAACCTCAACCAGTCATAATAAAATGATATGAATTAATGTATCCATAATTTTTTTACATCACTGATAAAGAAATTCATACTCCATCCTTTCTGAGGAGGAGTCTTTAAGGAGTCCAATAAATAAATAAAATAAAATTGTTCTATGGATTATCATTATTAAAAAAACCTTATTTGTTTAAAAAAAACCTTTCATTTATTGATATTTATGTGATATTACAGCTTTTTAGTCCATAAATCCATGATGCCCAAACTATGTATTGTGTTTTCAAGGGAAAAACAATAATATCAAACTCTTTGGATTCTACATGAACTACTAACCTGGGTACCATAACTCTTAAACTATAACTACTATTTTTGCTCTAAGGGCTACATGAAAAAATTATAAAATTAGTCAGGATGCTTTGAAACAAGAAAATTTGGGAGCCTCTGCTGTAAATCATACATATCAATAAATAAATTTAATCAAATATGATAGCATCTCATTCTTCTTTGAGGTAGTTTAATGTCTAGAATATAATGACCAATATAGATAAATCGAAATAATTGATTTAAAATTATTATTCTAGACCAGTGATGGTGAATCTTTTTGGTACCAAGTGCCCAAACTGGAACATGTGTGTGTACACACGTGTGCAAACTAGCCCGCTGGTCTTTGGGTTTCTGGTGCCAGCTGGCTGGCACGCATGTGCACATGGGAAACCAGAAGACCAGCTGCCGATGGCACATGTGCCCACAGAGAGGATCTGTGTGCCACTTCTGGCATGTGTGCCATAGGTTTGCCATCATGGTTTTAGACCATGCCTATATTTTCTAATATAACATTTTATATTAGAAATTATTTATCACCTATTTTTGGAGTTTTCTATGAAAACTTAAGTAGAATAGAATTTTATTGAGATCAGTGATTATGATAAAATAAAACTCAATACTACAAGCAGATTATATGCCTATTATGATTAATACTTCTATACACATATGTAACCTTCTAACTAGGGCATATTTTATCAGTTGGCCACTCATGAAATTCAGTATCAAAATCAATCAATGTACCAGCATGGCCCAATATGTTTGCATGTAAACTAAGCAACAAAAGACTTTCTTTCTCTGTTGATTTCTAAATAAATCCATAGGGATAGATAGGTATTCAGTAATTGTTCATTCTGCATAAAAATCATCATCATTTTAGCCATTGTCTATCCACTGCAAGATGAAGGCCTCTTCTGCATGTTTCCAACCAATATGGTCCTGAGCTTTCTTTTGCCAATTGGGCCCACGATATTTGCTGATGTCATCAATCCATCTTGTTTTGGGTCTCTTTCACAGATGCTTTTTATCAAGTTGGAGCCATTCTGAGACTGCCTCGATCCCCTGCCATCAGTTGTCCTTGCTATGTGACTAACCTATTTCCATTTCATTTTTTTTACTCTCTTGATGATATTATATACTTTTATTTGTTCTCTAATACATGTGCAAGTCTTTCTATTTTGCTTGTAATGCCGAGCATGTATCTTTCCATGGCTCTTTGAGCTGCACATAGCTTTTGTATTAATTCTGAGGTTAATGTTCACATTTCACCGGCATATGTTAGAGCAGATATCACACACTAACTGAAAACTTCTTTTCAGGCATAGGGGGAGATTGTTCATAGGGGGAGCTTAGCTTGCCAAAAAATGCCTGCGAACCACATTTAACAGCTGTTCAATTTCCCTACCATTGAGATCCATTGGCCAAGGTATATGTAGCAGTCTACTATATCTTGTTTTTCTCCAGATATTAAAAAAAAATCTCTCTTTCTTGAATTTACACATTTAAACATAACCTGGCTCTTTTTCATGTTTATTTTTAAGCCAATTGATTCTCCTGCTTTGTGCAACTCTTGTATGTGTCTTTGTAGCTATTCTGGGTCTTGTGAGAAGAGAACAACATAATCTGCAAGTCTTAAGTGATTTAAATAAGTGCCATTGATTTTTATTCCATGTTTGGCCAGTCTAATTTGCGAAATACTTCTTCAAGGCAGGCTGAGAAAAGGATAGGTGATATTATATTGCCTTGTTGTACACCTTGTTCTATGTTGCTTACCACTTTAAGTTCACTAAGGCAAATTGTCACCATTGTTTTTTCATATATTGATCATAGTAAGTTTATATAAGTAGTGTCTACACTTGGCTGAGCAATGCATTGATTATGGATTGCTGGAATATTGAGTCAAATGCCTTTTTGTAGTCATGCACAGAGGTATGGTGTACTCAGTGTGCCTTTCAATGACTTGTTGAAAAACCTGGATGTGATTCATTGAACTGCAGCCACTTCTGAACCCTGCCTGCTCATTTAATGTTCTCAAATCTTTTTGTTATTATCCTGCTGAAAACTTTGTAGATGACTGAAAAAACATATAAATGATAAAATAAATAACCAATTTAATATCGTTAATTTAGCTCATGAAGTTCTAGATGACCCCTTGCTATATAGATTTCCTTGGAAATATATTTATGTGACTAAAATACATTATATTGGTGTATTGACATTTTACATTCCAAAGGAAGTAAACTAGATTTTCCTTATTAATTTTATAAACTGAAAAAAAATCTAAATTATTGATTCACTTGCAGCATATCAGGTGATAACATAGAAGAGTTACCCCACACATCCTCAAATCCTCACAGCTTCATCCTTAAACTGTCTACCGAGGACCTCACCCCATTCCTAAGAGGTCATTAAGGGGGCATGCATAAGTGCACCAGCATGCCTACCATCCCTGTTCTACTGTCATCATTTATTTGTATTCATTTCCTTCGTTCATGTCCATGTTCATAATTATACCTGCTATCTTGTACATGTTTGACAAACTAATAAAATAAATACATAAATAAAAAATAAATTGCCAAGATAAGATCAGCATATAAACATAATTTATATTATAAACCTGCCATTGTAATACCTTCCAGGATGTATGTAGTTACACCTTGTTATGACCCTGATATCAATAGCTTTCAATAAGAAACAATGGAAGGAAGGAAGGGAGGGAGGGAGGGAGGGAGGGAGGGAGGGAAGGAAGGAAGGAAGGAAGGAAGGAAGGAAGGAAGGAAGGAAGAAAGAAAGAAAGAAAGAAAGAAAGAAAGAAAGAAAGAAAGAAAGAAAGAAAGAAAGAAAGAAAGAAAGAAAGAAAGAGAAAGAAAGAAAGGGAGAAAGGGAGAAAGAAAGAAAGAAAGATGCTACATGTTTGGAGATTTGGAATCAAAGTCATCTAACCTTTAATTAAATTTGTGATCTCATGAACCTGATATATGTGGGTATGAATTCCTCAAATATCAGAAACATTACAAATGGAATCCAGGATCAGAAATAATCAATTATTTATGTTTTACACATCAAGGAAATCTGAACCCATCGCATTTAGCAGTTTATACATAAGGAATTAGGTTAGAAATCAGAAAGTGAATAGCATTAATTTTCTGCAAACTACAACATACATTTTATTACCTTATTAAAATCTCACTGGCCTTGGACAATGTTTTCAAACTGTTTTTGCCCATTTTTCCTCCCTCATCAATCTTCATTTTTGTATACAGAAGCCATATACTTTTTGAAAAGTATTTGGAGAAAGGGAAAAGTGTATGTTTTACCCATAAAGTGTTGGAAATACATTCAGTGTACTTTTAGGGCTTGGAAATGAGAAATAAATTTCAGTGTGGTTGCTTATAAGCAACTATAGGGGTGGAGTGAGAGGTTAAACCAACAAACTTGATTAGAATGATTACATGGGAATTGTTAATGTACCGTATATACTCGAGTATAAGCTGACCCAAATATAAGCCAAGGCCCCCAATTTTACCACAAAAACTGGGAAAACTCATTGACTCGAGTATAAGCCGGGGGTGGGAAATGCAGCGGCTACTGGTAAATTTCAAAATAAAAAAAGACTGGTCAAAAGTACAAGGACCTGTCAAAAATCACTTTTTTCAGTCCTCTGGGTAGTTCTTTTGTGCATATGGACTACTCAGAGGGCTGAAAAAGTAATTTTTAACTGGTCCTCACACTTGTGACCAATCCTCGAAGTTACGACTGTTCTCGCATTTTACGTTTTTGCCCTATCTTGTCACCATGGTGAAGAGAAGCAGTTTTGAAATGAGTGACACGGTTGTTAAGAATGCTACAATGGGCATAAATGATGACCAGTCATAAGTGCGAAGACCGGTCAAAAGTGCGAGGACCTGTCAGAAATCACTTTTTTCAGCCCTCTGGGTAGTCCTTTTGTGCATATGGACTACTCAGAGGGCTGGAAAAGTAATTTTTGACTGGTCCTCGCACTTGTGACCAGTCCTCGAACTTACGACTGTCCTCACATTTTACATTTTTGCCCTATCTTGTCACCATTTCTCTCTCCCCCTCTTTCTCATTCTTTCTCTCTCCCCCCTTTCTCTCTCTCCCCCACTCTCTCTCATTCTCTCTCCCCCTCTTTCTCTGTCTCTCTCCCACTCTCTCCCTCTCATTCTCTCTTTCACTCTTTCACTCTTTGTCTCTTTCTGTGTCTCAGCCCTCGCCACCCCTGATTTCAAGCCCCATAATGCTCAGCCTTCCTAAAGAATGACGCCCTCTGTAGATTCACCCGCCCAACTCCAGTGCCCCTATTCCCCAGCCAACTTGACATCACTCACTGTTAGAGCCAGGAGCTGCACATTTTGAAGCTCATTCTGCCCTTCTGAAGCCCCCAGTGCTTTGAGTTTCCCTCCACCACCCAAGCAAACATCGGAGCCTTCTCTTGCAGAAGCAGAATCCAGCAGAGAAATGGAATAATGAGGGGGGGAATGTAAAGGAGAATGGGTAATTACCAGAATCCAGGCACAGAAATGGAAAAACAGGGTAGTGGGAATGGGAATGGAGAGGAGAAGGTGTAAGAAGACGTTTCCCTAGATCACTTGATGCTCCCAACAATGAGTTTGGTGGAGATGTAAGGAAATGTCTTCCAGCTCTTCAAGATTGACTTTAAACCGACAGCAAAAGTAGTGTGGGGGGGGGGCCAACAGGGGCATGTGTGTTTATATATGTCCCTCCCTCCACAAGAACTTGGAGGCAGACGCTGCCCCTCTGAGGAAAAGAGGAGGCGGTGAAGCCCTGGCTGTCCTGCGAAGCTTGCCTGCCTTCCACGTGGCCCGGTTCGGGGACGTGGCCAGCCACCAATTGCTACCAGTACGGCGAACTCGCCTCAATCTCCACTACCTACTCGCCTGAGCTGGTCCAAAGTGAGAGCATTTCACCCCTGCCTCCCTGCAACCCCTAAAGCCAAAAAGGGGCACGGGGAAGGGGCACCGCACCCCCCCACACCCCATTTTGGCTTTAGCAAGCTTCTCTGCAATCCCGGGAACCAAAACGGTTGCAGGGGGAAAGGCATTTTTTTTCCATGACTCGAATATAAGCCGAGAGGGCTTTTTTCAGCCTGAAAAACATGCTGAAAAACTCAGCTTATATTCGAGTATATACGGTATATAGCATTTTTTCCCTGTTTCAAAATTATGTCCTATGCATCCAAGAAAACATGTGGATCTCCAAAATGTGATGACATAATAAACATGTCAATTCCCACATAATTCTTTGTTGGCTTATATTTGCATTTTCCATGCATAACTTGAATTTTCCAGATTCAGGGATATTGCAGTATAATGGAGACCTGTGATGACAATCATAAATCGAATTATAGAGTCTAAATCCAGCTCTAACATATCCTTAACTTTTGACCATGCTGTCAAAAATTGGATTTGAAGTCCAAAACATGTAGAGGTAGCAGGTTGGGAAATTTAACAAGCCTTTATAATTTCCACTTGCTCTGTAAGTATCTTATCTCTGAAACAACTTGTGTTTTGAAGGATAAGAACACTAAGGAAATTTTGACATACAGTAATGTACTGTGCCAGACTTACTGAGACTTTTCATAGAAATGTTTTTCGTATCTTTATTCAGTTAAATAAGTAAGATGTACAAATGAAACAAACAAAATGTTTAAAAGGTATGATATTTATGTAGTTATTTACCAAGCACGTCAAATTATATTAAAGTAACCAAGATATCATTACAATCCCCAAGGAATTTCACAAATTTGAGCACCCCTAGTGTTTGGAATTTTAAAACTGAAAAATTTGACATGCCCTAAGTTTTGTGTACCCAGTCACCAATTCAGTTTCTTTAAAGATTTGGTTAAAAAAATCAAACCATTCAAAGAAGCCTAGAATCTTCTACAGTTCTTGTGACTTTTCACAACTCTCTGTGTCTTCTAACTTCATATGGATGCAAATTAATTATCTTGTTTAAGTAAGCTCCAAATTAAAAGTGGCATAAAATGACCAGCTGTCTCGAAGGAATATAAATCCTTCCATTCCCCAACATCCAGCCAGAGCTGAAGGAGCTTTGTGGATGAGAAACAAAACATCTTTAAAGAAAAACAGGAAAGTCCAGCTGCCTCTTGAAAAAGCACCTTTGGGCTTGTGAACTACAAGAAATAAAAATGAATAATAAAATAGAGTTGAAGACCGAGCAGATTCTATAACCCTAAATCAAATAATGTGAAGTGATGTTCAATTCAGAACCATTAAAAAAACAAATAGATAGGGAGAAAAATGAGAGAGCTGGAAGGAAGTGTTTATGCCACTAAGGTCAATCCTTAATCAATACAGGTATTCCAAATGAATTATTCTAGTTACATATCAAAAATGAATTGTTCTAGGTAGTCCCAGCTCCATGGGAACATATCCAGTAAAGGGGAACTCATCCACAATCTTTGTGGACAGTGGATTCCACTATTAACCTTCCTGATATAAAACCAACTGTCAATAATTTCTTGCTAACAAAGAGTAAAAACATGCATTTGCTTCATATCGCTCTGCAGACTTAATCTGTTACATTTCTAAAGTACAAAAATACAAATTAAAAAAAAGAAAAACATCTATTCTTCTAAAATATCATCATCATTTAGATACATATTTGCACAGACATGTATTCATACATATTGATAAGTAATCTGGTCATCAATGAAGGACAGGTGTGGATTGGATTATTTTATTTAGAAAGCAGGAAAAAAAATCATTTCAGAATATCCTGATCTGCAATTAAAAAAAATTATAGCATTACAAGATTATGAAATTTTGTTGCTGTATTTTCTGATGGCTTTTAAGAGAGCTTCCTTCACCTCTCTGTTTCTCAAACTATAGATAAGAGGGTTGAGCATAGGAGTTAGGACGGTGTAGAATACAGAAAACATCTTATGTAGCTCCTTTAGTGTTTCAGTTTCTGGAACTACATAGACAAGGAATACTGAGCCATAGAAAATTGTCACTACAATTAGGTGGGATGAACATGTGGAAAAAGCCTTCTGTTGGGCAACTTTAGATTTAATTTGTAAGACAGTATGAAGAATACAGATGTATGAGGCCACTGTTAAGAGAAAAGGAAGCCCTGTTCCAATTATACATAAAATAGATGTAGCAAGCTTTACTAAGTGTGTATTACTGCATGAAATGTTTGCTACTGGATATATATCACAAAAGAAATGGTCAATTTCATTGGGTCCACAGAAGGTAAGTTTAAGCAGTAAGGAGGTTATGATAGTGTTGGTCAAAAGCCCACTCATCCAAGATGTAAGAGCCAATTGGAGGCAGAGTCTGCCATTCATGAGTGTGGTATAATGCAATGGTTTGCATATTGCTAAATATCGATCATAAGACATCATTGCTAAAAGGTAGCATTCAGTGGCTACCAGAACCCCAAAGAAGAAAAACTGTACAATGCATCCATAGACAGGTATAGATTGATCTCCAGTTACAAAACTAGCCAGCATCTTGGGTAGAATGGTAGAAATATAATAGATTTCCAAGCAAGACAAATTAACAAGGAAGAAATACATGGGTGTATGAAGGTGCTGGTCAATCACAACCACTGAAACAATTAGGAGATTACCAACAATGGAGAAAGTATAAACAGGAAGAAATAATATGAAGAGGAATATTCTCAGTTCAAGGAGATTGCCAAATCCCAGAAGGATAAATTCAGAAGGAGTTGATTGATTTCTTCCCTGCTGCTGGAAAGTTAAATGATTCTGAAATACAATTGAAAGAACATAATTAATCTTGATGGCTTGATGTCATCCTTCCTTTTTCTTTGATGCTTAAACATTATTGGATATTCAGTATAGTGGTCTCAAATCTTTTCTCATTTAATAAAGTAACTTGCCTATCATACATTTGAATAGCCGAGAATTTTTTTCCATTTCTCTTTCACAGTATGCAGACATATGTATAATGTCAAAAGAGATATGAATTTCATAAAGAGTTACATAGAGAGGAAAGGTATTAGTGAAAACATACAGTAGTTCATTCTTTGCTGAAAAGCCATTCTTCATAAAGGAAGGAAGGAAGGAAGGAAGGAAGGAAGGAAGGAAGGAAGGAAGGAAGGAAGGAAGGAAGCATTAAGACTTTTCCATACATCTCTTTTGCCTATTGCCTATTGCTTATATTTCTGCATCTAGGTTATTTATCTATACTCTTCAATATACAGAAAAGGCAATATCTACATTTATTGCTTATTTTAAACCCTTTATAGACTTTTTGCATGAAACAGAAAAAAATGAATCTAACAGTTTTGATGATTACACAAAGTAGATTATAGAAAGAAGTGAGCTATGCGGTGGCACAAATTAAGAGGTAAATTTATAACGATATTTGCAACTGCTGTAGAGAAGATCAAAAACTACCTCTTCGTATTATTTCTTTTTCTTTTTCTTTTTCTTTTTCTTTTTCTTTTTCTTTTTCT
>WNWU01013919.1:375721-390380 GCA_012654045.1 Ptyas mucosa | reverse complement strand
TTTCTTTTTCTTTTTCTTTTTCTTTTTCTTTTTCTTTTTCTTTTTCTTTTTTCTTTCCTTTCACTTTTACTTTTATTTAGTTTGAATTCTTTTCCTTTTCTTGATTTGTATTATTTTGTATTAGTTTTCATTTTCTTAAGCAATAAATTCATTGATTAAAATAGTTCACAGAAACTAAATTATTGAGATTTACAAAGATTATGCTGCTCTTCAGTTACTACAAAAATGACAGCAAGATTTTCTATCATCTATCTGCCTGTCATCTATCTGGTTATCATTTATCTCTACATAAAATTCTGATTATATAAATAAAATATAGCACGCAGAGTACAACAAATACATAAAGATTTACCTCTGAATTGTTTATATTCCTCAGTAAAATCTCTGTGGTGTTCCATTCACGTTCCATCTCAAAGATGTATGTTTGTATCTTATCAAGTCCAAACCTCTGTTATAGATGATCTTAAAATCTATCTTAATTTTCCTGTCACACAGTATATCAAACTAGTTAATGATACAATGATTATGCACAACTTTTCTACAGATATATATTTGAAATCACTTAGAAATATTTTTCTACATTTTAACCTCTTATATTAATTATAAAAGAGGCAACAGAATTTTGTCTTCCATTGAGAGCCAAATAGAATAGAATGGAGAAAAAATTCTGGGAACTGATATCTCATTTTCAACTGATATTTGTGTAATGAATAGACTGACAATAACAAATTCAAGTATTATGGATATGTGGCGATATTTTATTTTAACTGATTTAAAGAAATAGTATGGGATCGCAGAATTTCACATTACATAAAGATATGACATACCCACAATTCATGGTGTGTAAAATAATGCAATAATGCTCAATATAAGAGCATCCTTCTTTCTCATATTATGCTACTTTAACAATTTATAGTTCATTACTTTAAGATGGAAGTAATTAAGCCAAAAAAGGCAAGCATAAACTATCTCCAATTGATCCATATTTAGTGATGAAACACTCACCTTCTAATAATCCAAAGTAGATAAATTCCTCCCTGAGTAGCAGTTAGACTAGAAGACTTCCAAGGTCCCTTCCAACTCTGTTATTCTGTTAAATGTAATTTTTCTCTTTGTACTAACAAGAAATTCATTTTTTACTAAGTTCTAATTTCCTACTGTATTAATTGGGTACTAAATTGTCTGTTCGAAAGAAAATCTAGAAGTTATGCCAAGCATTTCAAACTATTTAAAATATATTAAAATTCATATGGGAGATATTACACATCATACAAGAACAACGAAGCAATGTTCAAACAGGAAAACTTGTCTATATACGCAGTAGGAAATTATTAATTACTCTTTCTACACTGATCACAAGTGTGTCCTTAAGGTATAAATCTAAATTCTCTTTCAAGTTTGATAGTGACCTCATGAACATATCCACTTGGTTTTCATGGCAATAATCCAAAGATGGTTTTTATTTGTCTTCCAGAATATATTCTCATATTTCCAATATAGATTGCAAGACTGGGATTCTCTGGCTATTTCCCATGCAAGTTTAATAAGGCTTAAATGGCAGACCTGCCATTTATTTAGATTCTAAATTTAGAGCTAGTAGCTATGATTCACAAATTACAATCCTTCTTCTTGGAATACCAAAGTAGAATTCCACCTTACTTTTAAAACAGATATTTTTGAAATTCTTAACTAGGAAAGGAAATAAAATAAAATCTAAAGGAGTGTGAAAACTATGATATATTTCACTTAAACAAAGACGATATGTCAGAATTTGTTGGTCTAGTATCTATTAGTTTAAGCTAGTCTTGCCAATGATCAGGTAGAAAGGGAGTTTCAGACCAACTACAAAACTACACTTTCTTACTCCTTATCTAAATCAAAGAGATCTAGAAATCTGTGAAACACTAAATTAATATCTGACCTTTCCCACATTAGAGTTTCTTATCACTGCATTTTATTTCCAAAATCAATTGGTAAGGAAAGAAATCTTATTAGCAAAGGGAGCAATGTAGGTAAAGGAGATAAGAATAATAAATAGCACTCCATTCTTTACTCTAAAATGATTTTCTATAGTTGCATACCGTACTTGTGTAATATATAAATAAAATAGCAGTGGCTAGATAATTGATTTGAAAGCTAAGAATGTCTGGTTGCTTTAAATAACATGAACTCCAAAGTTGCTTTAAGTTAGGAGTTAGCAGTTTATGGTTTGCAGGACACATGGATGCAGAACCACTTTTTACATAATATCAAGGACATATATTCTAGCCTTTTTACCTTTTTTCAATCAAGTGGTGTGAAAGAGTGGTGGTAGAGGAAGAATGTTATGTCCATGTCAGGGATGAACAGACTGAGGCAAGACAGGTTGAGATAAAAGCTGACAGGTTTATTTCGCTAACATGCATTTTAACAGGTTTGCTAGCATTGCGGCTAGGTCGGCTGCTTGGCTAACAGAAGCAGCAGCTGCCAGCACTTTGACAGCTCCTTATATACTCGTGCCTGAATTGAAACAGCCAATCAGAACACGGCTGCATCTGTAGACCGGAGTAGAGCCTGGATGCAGCATCCCTCCATCACTAGAGGACGCACACATAGTCCTCAAAGTAGGCAGGCCTTCTCCTGACGCGTCCTGACCTCCGAAGACCTTCTGGTTCGTGTGGATTAGGTGGAAGCACCGAAGTTTCTGAAGTGGTGTCAATAGGTTCTTTGTCAGCTTGGGGAGGTACCATCGCTGGAACAAAATCCTCAGGTCCCGGTAAGTTGTCCTTGCCTTGAGTTGTATTGCGGTCCTCGACTTCCAACTCTGGCTCGTTGGGCTCATATGTAAGAAACCTTTTATCTGGTGGTTGTGCTTTATTATTTGAATCATTTAAGTCAATGTGTCACCCCCTTAATGGGTCTATGTGTCTTCTCCACATTCTTCCATCCCCAGGGTTATTACATACAACCTGGGGCCTGTAACTTGTGTCACTATCCCAGGGAGCCGTAGTGGAGGGCCTGAGTAATTCCTTGCATAGACAGAGTCCCCTGATTTGAAACTTCTGAGGCCTGGATGGGTTTCCCTGGTTGTATCTGGTGCATATGTTGGGGGTAATTTGTCCAATTTTATATTTATGTGTCTTCCCATCAGGAGTTCAGCTGTGCTTAGATTAGTGTCTGGGCAAGGGATGGCATGTTGCATTAACAGGTATTTAGAAATTTTAGAGTTCCAGTCTCCCTGCCCCATCCTTGCCAGAGCCTGCTTTACAGAGCACACAGCTCTTTCAGCTCGGCCATTTGTAGCTGGAAAAAAAGGTGCTGTGAGTGAATATTTGATGCCCAGCCCTGCAAGGAAAAGTTCAAAAGGTGCCGATACTAGTTGGGGACCGTTATCTGAAACCAAGCAATCTGGTATGCCATGTGTTGCAAAGAGGATCTCCGTTGCTTTAATTAATGACTCAGAAATTGTTGAGGACATTAATTTAATGTCCACCCATTTGGAAAATGAATCAACCACAATTAAAAACATATGCCCTTGTGCTGGGCCAGCAAAGTCTATGTGGAGTCATGACCAAGGGGCTCGTGGTTTGTTCCATTCCATTGGGGGAGCTCTTGGAGGGTTAGGGCTGGATTCCTGGCAGTCTGTATATCCAGAGACATCAACAGATGTGTTGATCCAATTTTGGCCACCACAGGTAAGTTCTGGCCAAGGATTTCATTCAGACTATGCCAGTTTAAGTCTGATAGGAACTATTTGGGAATCTAAATTAAATGAAAGGGGTTTACCCTTGTGCTTACCAAGGCCTTCGGTGAAGACATCGCTGAACTTGTGTATGAGATTGGTAAGAAGGGGCTCTTGTATTTGATGTATGCCTGAAATAGAGAGGCCAAGGGAATGAAACCACTCCAGGCCTAAGAGACTGGGGCATTCTTTTTCCACGATAATGGTGGGAAGGAATCCTGAAAAACTTCCCTATTGAACATGGAAGGGGCAAGTCCCTAGAATAGGTATAATTTTGCCCTGATAGTCTCTTAATTTAGTGTCTATGGCTTTAATGTTATTTTTGGAAAAATGAGAAACTAGCCTTTTAATTGTAGGCCAGAACATCAGGGACATGAAGTACCCTGTGTCCACCTCCATTTTACATGGGGACCCTTCAAATTGGATGGTGACAAAATTTTTCTTTTTCCTGTTCCCAATGGCATTTCCAATTATATTCTCAGGGAGGTAGCTATCATTGTTTACAGTGTAGCAGTCCTCACCCTTGTTGAAATAGCTGAACATCTATGTTTGAAGTAAAGTGATCCCATGAGAAAAAAATGAATTAGCAGATCCTTGAGGTTTACAACTCTGGCTGCATCATACTTTACTTTTCCAAAGAGCAAATCAGCAAATCCCCTGCCTTATATAAAGTAATATATTGTCTGAAACATTTCTAGTGTGCTGAATATCTAGTTTGACATTCAAAATTTAAAGCAATTCTTGGTTATTAATCAAAAGAGAGTGGTTGCAGGTAAGTGCTAACCTATTGTTGATTTTCTTTAACTGAAAAATAGGAACCTTTAAAACCTTGCCTAAATGAGAAACGGTTGTTTCAACAAGCCAAAACTTGGTGTGAGCATAATTCATATTTCCAAAGAAATTTCTCATTTTGTTCTGCTCCTATGATACCCAAATGTCCTCTTATCCTTTATATTTAAAAAAGAGCAAAATATAGAGCTTAATTGCTAGTTATTCCTTTCAGTCTTTCCAATGTCTGATTATCCCTAGAGTTGAATTGTCATTATCTCAGTTCCATTAACCGTGTATCAGAGCTAATATTGGTCATGATCTAAACTGCCTAGAAATATGGAAATGTGGAAATATAAAAACTTATATATATATAATCTATCAGATGCATAATAATTGAAGTTAAACCGTGGTAAATTGTCTCAGATTTAGCAGTAGGAAAAGAAATATTGAATATATTTTAAAAGATATTTAAAAAGATGAAGGATATTAAAGAAAGAAAATCTGCTAAAGAAATGTAAAGGCCCATTTAAACTGCTCTTCCCACCTTATGGTAGTTTGTCTTTTTTGTGGTATACTAATAATTGCCTAGATTTTTCTAGATATACTCAGTTTGAAAGATTTGGATAAAGTTTTAGAATAGGGGCAATAATTCAAATATAAGATATCATTAAAAGAAGAAATTACTGATAACTGAAATGACAATCAAGAGAAAGGTAATTGCTTTAGTTGTAAACCTATAAACATTTACCAGGTTAAAATGTATATTGAATACAGTGGGATTAATATCTGGGTAATCCTAAAAATTGGAACTTATTGGATAGTTATTTATTAAAACCATGAAATGCCATTCTTATTTTTGTTGCTTAAGACATTTACAACAATAAAATGGCGGTGAGATTAGAAATACCAGATAAATTTAATTTAAAAA
The DNA here is from genome assembly GCA_012654045.1 of Ptyas mucosa. Classification (NCBI taxonomy): domain Eukaryota; kingdom Metazoa; phylum Chordata; class Lepidosauria; order Squamata; family Colubridae; genus Ptyas; species Ptyas mucosa. The sequence continues at coordinate 384,960 of WNWU01013919.1, read as the reverse complement.
TTAAATATATGAAATGACTGAGCACAGTACAATATAAAGCAAATAACAATTACAATTAGACATCAATTGAAAGAGAAACAAATACAAAATAAAACTAGTCTGATATGATTTTTTAGTTTTATTTGGAAACTCTTTAGCTCTTTAGTCTTTAGTTACTATATCTGGGTCCTCTTAACATATGGTCTTTAAAACAGTATGTTTTTATTTTGCTATCAAAAGGATGAATATTTTTAATTTGATAGAAATTTCTACTTATTGTTGATTCTATTTGATTATTTTTACTACATTGGCTATTACTGCTAATTATTGATCTTTTATTTGATTTTAGTAACAGTTTAGATATTCTTATATATAGTCCTAATCTAAAATAGCTTTGAAAATACTGGTTTAGTTGGTATACAATGCCTAGATAATAAAGCAACATTTGCTTTTGTCCAACTATTAGCCCTATATCATATTCCATTATTCAGATTTTCATGTCTATGATCTAGAGAAATTGAAAATCGTCATTATAAGAATGAAACCTCAATTAAATTGAAAAGATAAAATCGTGCTTGTAACTTTGTGTAACAATAAAAGTGAATTCAGCAAATTGTATTGAATATTCTCTGACAAAAGTGGAATTCCATATTCCTAAATCTAAATTTCTAATTAGATTCAAATCATAAAATATTATTTCCTCTATGAAATGACACAGGCTATTTTTGAAACAGAAGATGTCATAAATATTGCTATGGCTTCATAGTGACTTCAGCAATTCTTCTACAACTCTATTTCAAGCCGCTACCTAAGAAGATAAGGAAAATTCTGATTGGAATTTTGTGCATGTACATTTTTAAATCCATTTCATTTTTATTTTGTTTCACAATTCAACAGACCTGCCATGGGTTCCATCAATGAGATATATACAGAAGGAAAATATGATAATTACCAAGTGGACGAAATGTTCAATGTAAAAACAGGAAACCAGACTATAATCTCAGAATTCATTCTTGTGGGATTTGCAACTCTCCCTGAGTTACAGCCTCTTCTTTCCTTTTTCTTCTTAATGATATATCTTGCAACAATAACTGGGAATCTCCTCATTATATTGCTAGTTATAGTTGACCACTATCTTCATACCCCCATGTACTTTTTTCTAGGGAATCTGTCCTGCCTGGAGACCTGCTATAGTTCAATCATTTTACCAAAAATGTTAGCCAATTTGTTTACTGGTCAACAGTCTATTTCTTTTACTGGATGCCTGGTCCAATTTTATTTATTTGGTTCTTGTGTTTGCATAGAAACATACCTCCTGGCAGCCATGTCCTATGATCGATATCTAGCAATATGTAGACCTCTACGTTATGCTTCCACCATGCATGCTATGGTTGGTGTTCATATTATGATTGGATTATGGATTGGTTCTTTCTTAGCAAATTGCCTAACAATAGCACTACTGGCTCAGTTATCATTCTGTGGCCCTAATATTATAAATCATTATTTTTGTGATTTGATTCCACTTGAAAAACTTGCATGTAGTGACACTACAATAGTTCAGCTTGTTACCTTCCTTTTGACTGTCATTTTCACTATCACTCCATTTCTACTAACACTAATTTCTTATATTGTCATTATTGCCACAATTCTAAAGATATCTTCTGCTACCGGAAGGCAAAAGGCCTTTTCAACCTGTTCGTCTCATCTCATGGTTGTTTGTATTTTTTATGGTACACTAATAATTGTCTACATTTTGCCAGATACACCCAGTTTGAGGGAACTGAATAAAGTTTTTTCCATTTTCTACACTGTCTTGACTCCTCTGATCAACCCTTTGATTTATAGTTTAAGAAACCAAGAGGTCCATAAAGCCCTGAGGAGAGTTAGATGCAAGATATATTATTTTGCAAGAATGCAAGCCAATACATTATCATAGATTTCTAAAATCATTTGTTTCTTCTTATTTTTATTTTTATTTCTATATTTATAAATATTATTACATTTATTGACAGTCATCTTGCCAAAGGAGACTCTAGGCAGCTTATAATCAGTTGATAGAAAACCAATTAAAAACATTAAAACAATAAATGGTATAATTAAATGTGAATTAAAATTGACAAAGATGGAGAGGAAGGGATCAAGATGTACACAGGGAGGTGGTAAATCTAATCTTAATCCAATAAACTACTGTAGTGTGTGTTTATATGTGTGTGTACACACACACACACACACAAAATCCAGTAGTTTATTAGATTTATATATTGCTTGAAAGTGCTTTACAGCCCTCTCTAAGTGGTTTACAGTGTCAGTATGTTGCTCCCAACAATTTGGGTCATCATTTTACCGACCTCGGAAGGACGTAATGCTGAGTCAATCTTGAGCCTAGTGAGATTCGAACTGCCAAATTGCAGGCAGCCAGCAGGCAGCAAAAGTAGTCTGCAGTTTTGCATTCTAACCATTGTGCCTCTTTGGCTCTTATATATGCTCCCTTTTTAAAATTTGTGGCTAAACTATTATATCAAAAATAGTATAGCAGGGGTGCTTAGATCTGCTCCATGGGGCCAGCCTGGAAGCAGCAAAGGACTGGCTGTGTTCGCCTCCCACAAGCTCCATTTTTGCTGGCAGAGGGCTATTAAAACAAACTAAAAACCAAACCAAAAACCAAACAAAAGGAGAAATGTTTCCCCTTTTGCATTTGAACATGCAAGAAGGGACAGGAAGGGAGGAAGGGAAAAAGAAAAGACAAAAAAAAGGAAGATGGGGAGGGAGGGAGGGAGGGAGGGAGGAAAGAAGGAAGGAAGGAAGGAAGGAAGGAAGGAAGGAAGGAAGGAAGGAAGGAAGGAAGGAAGGAATATAATGAGAGTGAGGGAGGGTTTCAGAGAAGTCCTGCCTTAGCACTTGGTCACTACAGGTGCCCCTGACATGAGTGATGTCAAGCTGGCCATGCCCACCATAGCCATGCCCACCCTGTCCCTCTGAGGTCAAACACAACCCTGACGCAGCCCTCAATGAAATCAAGTTTGACAACCCTCCTCTATAGGATCTCATCTGAAATATGCTTTTCTAAAGACAATTTGTTTGTTTGGTCCATTTTTATATTCAGAAAATATTTGTACAAATAGTAGTGCATCTTTGTGTTGTGGGCCTCATGAATAAAATTAACTAATCTTTCTTAGTTAAATGTTTAAAATTTTGATTATTAAATTACTTGGAAATCCATATTATGAGTTGGAAGACTGACCTGTTGATATTGTACTCAATCAATTATTAAAACAAATTGTTCAAATTTCATTGTTGATTCCTGCAGCCTTTGTGACTAAAATATAGTGAAACCTGTAGGATACTTCTCAAAATAGTGGTACTTCCATACATCTACTAATCTATCAACCCATTAGATTCAATGGAGAAAACAGTTTAATTTTATTTTTTTTCCTGAATAAATTTACATAAGATTATATCTTTCCACAATTACTTCTGAGAAGCAAAATATTTCTATATTAATTATATTAGTTTAAAAAGAAATGTTGAGTGTAATTGTGCCCTATTGTCATATAGTTAAAATAAATGTATAGAAATTGATAGTTTATCAAAAATTTAAAGGATCTCTTGATTTTGATGAATATCCATATATTTTCAGAATTTCATTATTAGCAATATCCATATATTTTATTGATCTAGTTAGAAAGAGCCTTTTCAATACAAAACCTAACTAAAAGGATTAACACAACAGGATAGTATTATTATATTCTGTTTACCCATGTCCACTATGCAAGTTTTTCAGAAAACTGAAACACACATATACAGGCACAAATTTACAACTGCATTTATCTAAATATATAAAATTATTTCCATTTTAAAAACTCATTTTCTTGACAACAAGGATTCAACATGGGTTCATCAGAAACAATTCATGCCAAACAAATCGTATTTCATTCTTTGGCAAATTGACTAAATTAGTGGATCAGTGAAATGCTGTGGACATAGTATACTTAAATTTTAGTAAAACATTTGATAAAGTAGTCCACAACCTACTTCTTGGCAAGCTAGTAAAATGTGTGATAGACAGTACCACACCAGATGGGTTTGTAACTGGCTGACAAATCATAGTCAATGTGTAGACCTCAATGGAACTACATCAACATAGAGGGAAGTAAGCAGTGGGGTACACCAAGTGAGGTTCCATTTTAGGCCCAGTACTCTTCGATATCTCCATAAATGATCTAAACAAGGGCCTAGAAGGGGAATTCATTAAATTTGCAGATGACATAGATTTGCAGAATAGCCAATTCCCCAGAAGACAGGCTCAAGATCCAAGATCAGACTTGAACACTGAGCCATATCTAACAAAATGAAGATGAAAGTAAGGTTTACAGTTAAGCGAGAAAAACCAGCTTTATAGGTATAGACTAGGTGGTACTTGGCTTAATGCCAGTAACTGCAAGAGGGATCTTGGAGTCCTAGTGGACAATCACATAAATGTGAGCCAACAGTGTACGGTAGCAGTCAAAAATCCTAGGCTATATTAATAGAGGGATAGAATCAAGATCACGTGAAGTTCTGATACCACTTTACAAAGCCTTAGTAAGACCACACTTAAAATATTGCATCCATTTCTAGTTACCACAAAATAAAAAAATGTTGACACTTTGGAAAGAGTGCAGAAAAGAGCAACAAGGATGATTAGGCAGCTGGAGGAATTGAGTATGTCTATTCTACTGGAGACTAGGGGAGACATGATAGCAGTGTTCCAATATTTGAAGGACTCCTACGAAGATGAGGTGGTCAAACTATTTTACAAAACACCAGAAGGCAAGACAAGAGACTATGGATGGAAATTAACCAAGGAGAGAAGCAATTACGAACTAAGGAGAAATTTCCTTTTTTTAAAAAAAAACAAGTTTTATTGGTTTCTCCCCCCCCCACACACACACACATTTACCCACCTCTTTTTTGAATAGAGCATTGGCCATATCTTATTTTATACAATTAATCAAATTCAAATACATTTTACTCAATTACAATTTTTGCCAAAATCTTTCCCCCCCCCCGCTTTTTTTTTATCATGTCTCAATATTTATATGCTTGCTTACATAAACAACGTCTTCATTTGCCCTTAAATTCTAATTATTGCTATTTATTCATATTTGTTCTCTTTTATTCTTTAAACAATTCATTCTTTATCTTAATATCTTTATATTTGTTTGGGATTACCTTTCTTCCATTTCATCTTTTTTACTGTACAGCAATCTTTCTCCTCAAACTTACCACCTCTCTCTTTTCTTTCCTTCTTACTTTCTCTTCCCCTCCTCTTCTCCTCTCTACTTCCCCTTCCTTTCTTCTTCTCTGTCACTGCGTTCTTGTATTTCCCAGCTGAGCTCTCATTTTTGGACTAATAGACTTACTGTAGTTTTGCCAAGTCGTTATCAGTAACTAACTACTGCGCATCCTCCACATTCCTTTTCTAGCCTTCTTACTTCTTTGTTCTCTCTGCCAGGAGTTGTAGCAAAAACGCTGCCAAGATGTAGGCCAATTAGCTAATAAGAGTTATCTTTATTTTTACAATAAAATGAGTTTTCTTAGAAATACTTCTTCAGGGTTTTATTTCCTAAATGTATACTTTCAAGGAAAGCCACGGTCGAAACCTCTAAATTGGGGTGCGATTATCCCAGAGCCAGGATGGGATCAATCAACTCCCTGACACCTGGTAGCAGTCGGACAGTTCAAAGTTATGGCTTTTTTCCTTGTTTGTTACTTCTGATAAGACCTCAAGGCTAGTTAGCTAGAATGATTAATTTGCGACTGTGGAACGCTAATTAGTTATCTACTAACATGCTGAAGAAGAAAAAGAAAAAAGGGAAAATGCAGCCCAGAGTTTTCCCTACAACTAATTTATACTCTTCTGACCAAGAAAAGACAGAAAGGAGGTTTTCAAGTTTTTGGCCACTTGCCTCGGCAACCCGACTAGGAGAAACAGCCGTGTGAGAAACTCAAACTGTTAAAATGCTCTCGCAGGGGCTTCAGGAACAAGAATATAGTACTGCTGCTTTTGAAGGCAATGAACGACTGAGGTCAGTAATATCTCCTTCTAATTATTCATTTTCACAAACAATTCCTGTAGAAGCCCAAAGATTTGAAATGCTTGGTGCAAGGCCAAAGTTTTCACAAACTGCGGAGCATTTTTCCTCCCACACAGAGAGAGAAAGATTTGTTATTCTCCTCAAAGCCCCGAACTTACTCAGCATGAGAAAGATATCAAGTTCTATTGGGAGCATATCAAATATCATGAAAGTCAAATTGCTTATGCTTGAGCAAGATAAGGGAGAGCCTCGTGACTTAAAAATCTCTAAAAACGCCATTTTGGCTTCTTCTTCAGAGCCAAAGACACACCCCCTGGTGGATTCTGTGTCAGGCCAATTAAAACAGAGAGCAGTGAACACGTCACATGAAATCCACCCTGATCAAATTACAAGTGCCACACTGGTACAGCTGCCCGAAACTATAGGTGCAGCACCATCTGCTGGTGAAAGTAATTTACTACAGGAAGCTGAAAGGCAACACAGTTTACATTAACATTTTGAACTGTTGCAGCAGATGTTAGCAAACGTGTCCTTGGCTTGTTCAAATATTCAGGCTGAAATGCCACAAGTGTTTCCACAGACCCGATCTCCTACACCCCCTGGTGGTGTTGGTGTCTCTTTAGATGGAACACAAGAACGCTTAATGCGGCAAAGGCAAGCTCAAGCACAAATGGCAGCTGAAATGCAGCAGATTCCAATGCAACAGCCACAAATGCCTGCATATGTGCCCCCAGCCATGGCACAACCAAGACCAGCTCCTGGTCCACCTCCAATGGCACAGCCAGAATATCAAATGCATGTTCCTCACCAGGCATTTTCTGTTGCTCCACTAACTGGTGAGTCAAAATTTAAAATGTCAGGAAATAATTATAAAGCTTGGGTCAGGGAGATTACACTATTGCTTCTCAGAGAAGGCACTCACTGCATGATTTTTAATCCTCCTGCATAGCCATGGACTCCTGCAATAAGAGACTTAGAGATTAGAGCTCGCACAACATTATTGATGTCCATGGACACTGAACTGCAGGTCACTTTTCCGCCTGATGCAACAGCCCAACAAATTTGGGCCCAATTGGAAAATTGCTACAGGCCCATTTCAATTGAATCTTCGTGTTTGCTCATGTTTGAGCTCCATGGTTTGAGATTGAAACCTGGTGATCAAATTGGAGGACATTTGACCAAACTGAAAGGAATCAGAACAGCATTGAGAGAAAGAGGTCATAATATTGATGATATTCAAATGATCAGCATTATCATTAACTCATTGAGCTACGAATGGAAAGATGCTGTTACAAAAGTTAACCAAGTCCCTATTGCTCAACACACAGTGGACAATATATGTAGACTTTTAATTGAAGAACAGGCATTCATGTTAGCCACACCACATTTGAGGGAACCACCCGCATCAAGAGCTCCAGTGAGGCATCCCTTCCGAGGAAGGGCCTACGTTCCAAGGATGCCAAGATGCAGCATCTGCAATTGTGTGGGACATGCCACCCCAGATTGTCCCCAACGAGCTCCAGCTCCTGTCTCATACCAGCCCAGAGGAACAGACTCCAGAGACAGAGGCAGAGGCGGAAGACAAGGTCGTCATGGTCCAAGGCGTGATCCACAAGCTCTACTTGCTACATTGGCTTTAACCAACAATCCACAACCTCATCCAGAGTATGATAGATGGCTTTTGTGGACTTTGGACAGTGGTGCAGCATTGCATATTACCTACAGAAAGGAACTTTTCACAGAGATGCACGAGCCTGAACCTGAACTACGTGAACTTTACTCATGATCAGATTGCAGACATCCTCAACAAACCGCTCCCAGCAGCTCAACACGAGTATCTGCGTAAGAAGATGTGCCTTATTTGATGATGTACCTGATGTTCGCTCAACTGGCAAAGAAGGGGATTGTCACTGCGTTCTTGTATTTCCCAGCTGAGCTCTCATTTTTGGACTAATAGACTTACTGTAGTTTTGCCAAGTCGTTATCAGTAACTAACTACTGCGCATCCTCCACATTCCTTTTCTAGCCTTCTTACTCCTTTGTTCTCTCTGCCAAGAGGTGCGGCAGAAATGCTGCCAAGATGTAGGCCAATTAGCTAATAAGAGTTATCTTTATTTTTATTTTTACAATAAAATGAGTTTTCTTAGAAATACTTCTTCGGGTTTTATTTCCTAAATGCATACTTTCAAGGAAAGCCACGGTCCAAACCTCTAAACCGGGGTGCGATTATCCCAGAGCCAGGATAGGATCAATCAACTCCCTGACATTCTCTTCCTTTCTTCCTCCCTCTCTTACCTTCACTCCTACTCTAATTTCCCTTCCATTCCTTCCTCCCTTCTCTTCCTTCCCTCTCTCTAAGGAGAAATTTTCTAATGGTGAGAGCAATAAAGCAATGGAGTAGTTTGTCTTCAGAAGTTGTAGATGCTCCATCACTAGAGGTTTTTTTTAAAGAGACTGGATAACCATTTATCTAAAATGGTATAAGGTCTCTTGCTCAGGGGGGAGGACTAGAAGACCTCCAAGATCCCTTCCAATTCTATTATTCTATGATTTATTTATCTATCATAAATAGATAACACTTATCTTTTATTTATATTATTATATAAATATCCAACTTAGGTTATTTAACATTGTCCTCACAGTTATGTGTTCAGTAGAATCTCTTTCAGATTAAACACTTACATATTTGCCTTGGTTAGCATACTACAAATTTGGAAAACAATTACAAAAAAAACCAAACCCAACCCTATTCATTTAATCTTAAAGGAACAACACATGTTTTAGCCAACCACTGAGTAATAAAAACCAAGGAAGAAGAACAGACAAATTTTTTTATAGGTAACATGTTCCGTGGTATACTTGTATATTAACATTAGGAGAGATGTATGTAATGCATTTATCACACAGCGGCAGAATGTTTAACATTGGGAGTCAGATATTATATTCAAATGCTAATTTTATAGGATTGATTGTAAATTATACTAATTGCCCAAAATCAGAAGAAAGAAGATTAATACAATTAATGAGAAGACACTGACATTACAAATAATATATAGAGTTCAAAAATTTTTTGGCCTGGAATAAAAGAGGATTATCCACCTTTCTTTCTTTCTTTCTTTCTTTCTTTCTTTCTTTCTTTCTTTCTTTCTTTCTTTCTTTCTTTCTTTCTTTCTTTCTTTCTTT
>WNWU01013919.1:287231-373520 GCA_012654045.1 Ptyas mucosa | reverse complement strand
GAATAGAATAGAATAGAATAGAATAGAATAGAATAGAATAGAATAGATGGAGGCAGGGCCATTCAGAGGTGGTATTTACCGGTTCTCCAAATTACTCAAAATTTCACTACCGGTTCTCCAGAACTGGTCAGAACCTGCTGAATACCACCTCTGCTTATAGATCAATCAAATTAGACTATCTCCTTCACAAAATGACATAAATCAACTTCTGTAGCACACTTTTTGGCCATGGAGTGACTTTAACAAAACTGCTTCAGTTCAATTTTAGCCTGAAACTGAGCATTAGAATGGCTGTGTTCTAATTGGACAGCATAATTTAAAACTATATATCTGTAATCCATTTATGCAATCTTTTTAATTCTTGTTATGTTGCAGGATCTATTTCGCCTTCCATGAATCTGGGTAATGAGGAATATATCAAAAGTAAATAAGTCTATGTCAGTTATAGAAATGAAGAAATGCTCACTATCAAGAAAGGAAACCAGACAATGATGTCAGAATTCATCCTTGTGGGATTTGAAACTCTCCCTGAGTTGCAACCTCTTTTTTTCCTTTTCTTCTTGATAATATATCTTGCAACAATAACTGGAAATCTCCTTATTATATTCTTAGTGATATCTGACCATCATCTTCACTCCCCAATGTACTTTTTTCTGGGGAATCTGTCCTGCCTAGAGACCTGTTATAGTTCAATCATTTTACCAAAAATGTTGACCAATTTGTTTACTGGTCAACAGTCCATTTCTTTTACTGGATGCATGATCCAATTCTATTTCTTTAGTTCTTGTGCTGGTACAGAGACTTACCTCCTCGCTGTCATGTCCTATGACCGATATCTGGCAATATGTAGACCTCTGCATTATGCTTCCATCATGCATGGAAATATAGGTGTCCAGATCATGATGGGATTGTGGATTACTTCTTTTCTAGCTGGTTGCCTAACAGTGTCTCTTTTGGCTCAGTTATCATTCTGTGGCTCCAATGTCATAAATCACTACTTTTGTGATTTGATTCCACTTGAAAAACTTTCATGTAGTGACACAAATCAGATTGAATTTGTAACCCTTTGCATTAGTTTCATTTTCATTGTCATCCCATTTGTATTAACACTAATATCCTATATTTGCATCATTGTCACAATTCTAAAAATATCTTCTGTTACCGGAAGAAAAAAGGCCTTTTCAACCTGTTCTTCTCATCTCATGGTAGTTTGTCTTTTTTATGGTACATTAATAATTGTTTACATTTTGCCAGATACATCCAATTTGAGGGAACTGAATAAAGTTTTTTCCATTTTCTACACTGTCTTGACTCCTCTGATCAACCCTTTAATCTACAGTTTAAGAAACCAAGAAGTCCACAAGGCCCTAATGCGAATTATCAAGTGATACATGTTGCAAAGATGAAAATTAATATATGACCATAACTTATTAAACAACTGTTTCTTCCTTTTATTCTGCCTATATGCTGAACTGTGACATTTGTTCTTCATCAACAGAAAAATATTGTGCCTGAATGACCTAACATTCCATTATGCAAGATTTTCTTTCAAATCTCATTTTATATTAAAAACCTTTAATAACTCCATATACATCATAACATATCAAAGACTATATCTTCTGTAATACTTCAATACTGATGTATGCTTTACTTAACATAACATGCTTCTTTCCTTCCATATTGCTATTGACAAAAATATTGTAAAATGTTTTTGTGTGCATCTTGGTTGTGGAATACAATTAACTGATATTTTATATTATATATTTAAAATTGATTGAAATATTACTTGAGAAAATCCATGTCTTCCAATGAAAGCCTCAACCATAGATTTTAATAATTAAATTTCATGACCCAATCACATTGCTGTACCTTTTGTTCCCTGAAGCCTTTGTGATAATGCAGAGAAGAGTAACAAAGATGATTAGGGACTGGAGGCTAAATCATATGAAGAATGATTGCAAGAACTGGGCATGGCCAGTCTAGTGAAGAGAAGAACCATGATATCAGTGTTCCAATATTTGAGGGGCTGTCACAGAGAGGAGGGAAGTCAACCTATTTTCAAAAATACCTGAAGGCCAGACAAGGAATGATGTATAGAAACCGATCTAGGAGAGATTCAATTTAGAAATAAGGATAAATTTTCTGACAGTGAGAACAAGCAACCAGTGGAACAGCTTGCCTTCAGAAGTTGTGGGTCCTTCATCACTGGAAGCTTTAAAGAAGAGACTGGACTATCTGTCAGAAATAGTATAGATTCTCCTGCTTGAGCAGGGGGTTGAACTAGATGACCTACAAGGTCCCTTGCAATTCTGTTATTCTGTTCTGTTCTATTCTATTCTATTCTATTCTATTCTATTCTATTCTATTCTATTCTATTCTATTCTATTCTATATAAATGGAATGGAGTCTTCCTAGAATAGTGATACTGCAATCTAGTAACCTTTCAGACCTATGATTCAGTGTATTTTTTCCTCAATAAAACTATATACCGTATTTTTCGGAGTACAAGACGCACCTTTTTACCCCCCAAAAGGGTGTGAAAATTTAGGTGTCTTATACACCAAATGTAGCCCTGCCCACCCACTGGCCCCCACCCTTTGGCCTGTGCCTCACAGCACTTACCTCCTAGTAAGCAAACAGCAAGAAAAAAAAGCCCCATTTAGCTTCAGCATAGGTTAATTAGCACAAGTTGATTAGATCGGCCTCCCGACCCTCAGCTGATTTGCTCTCAGCTGTTTTGTGCAGGACTTTCCTGCTGGCTGCAGAGTGCTGGAGCAGATTTTTTTTCCCCTAGCTATGCTGAAAAAATGAAACTGAAAGTAAAGCAGCTGTTTGCTGCAACGTGACAAAATGAGGCAGAGAGAGATTTCTTTTCCTTTTTCCTCACCAAAAAAGGTAGGTGCAAACAATGGGAAATTTAGTTCAAAAGAGAAGAGTTTAAGATTTTAAAACACAAAAGAAAAAAAGCTCTATTTAACTAGGGAATTGTAATAATTGAGATACTATTAATTGTATATTGTGTTGAAAGCAGAAATGGTTAAATTGTGGTTTGGAGGAATATATGGGGGAAATTATTTGGTTTATTATTATTGGTAAATATAATTAATTGATTTGTAAGAAATTGGATTGCATGGAAATAATTGGAATATTCATATTCATATTGATTAATATACAAAAAAGATAGTTATATAACCAATTGATTTATATAAAAATGTTGAATTTGTATTAAACAACTGTAATATTACATAATTAACCAATGTGAGGATGGATATAAAAATAGATGACAATGGGAAGGGGTATAATATAGAATAGAAGGGAAAAATTGAATTTGATTAAGATTAGAGATGAGAATGAAGGGTAATATTTGTTTTTTTTAAAAAAATAGATGAGGAATAAATATGGCAAAAAGGAAATATAGAAATTTAAATTTAACTGAAATGATTAAATACTGTTTAAATTTGTGAACCAGCCAAATACTCTGTTCAAAGAAAATACATTGTATGTTTGTATATGTGTTTGTCTAAAAATTTTTTAAAAACTTTAAAAAAACAACCAAAAAAGGTAGGTGCATCTTATACTCTGGTGCATCTTATACTCCGAAAAATACGGTATATGATTATAGTATAGTATAGTTTTCTGGAGTGCTGCACTTTGATATGGCCCAAGGGCTAATCAATAAATAAAGATTGATTGATTATAGTATCACTGAATTTGAAAACTAAAATAATTTCCATTTAAAAGTTTGGATTGGTAAATTGTAATTAGTTTTATTAAGCAAACTAAACTTAAGCTACTTTGTATGATTCCAAAAGTATTAGTATTTAATAAAATCTCATACTAGACATCACTATATATTTGGTATAGATAGTGAATGCAAAAATTTGGATACCAGTTACCAAACAATCACATGTTCCAGTAATATGTAATTATTTTGAGAATGATGAATTGATCCAGATTCATTTTTCACATAGGGAACAGTGAGCAAGTCAACAGGAAGGAGAAGACAATGGAGCTGTTGAGATTCTCTGAAAGACAAAAGGGAGAAATTTATATAAGTTAATATAATGAAGAATGTATAAAAAATCTTTATGGACATTATTATAGACAGGATGAAGATTTGGATGATTTGCAAAGATAGATGATAGATAGATGATAGATAGATAGATGATAGATAGATAGATAGATAGATAGATAGATAGATAGATAGATAGATAGATAGATAGGAGAGAGAGAGAGGGAGGGAGGGAGAGAGGGAGAGAGAGAGTGTGTAAAATACACATATACATATATACTTACACTAGATTTAGTTATATTTTCTTTCTATTTATCTTTTCTTTTCAGTGGCTTACTGTTTACTGTTCTGGGCTCTGAATAATATTTTGTCCCTAGAAGGGAATTGTAGTATGTAGAAAAATCACCCTGGCAAAGATATATGCTATGTTTTATCTATAAAATAAAATAGTCCCATATAGACAGAGTGAATTTTAGCATATTCTTGAATATTAAGAATACATTACATTAGAACAGTTTGTCCAAGAGCCAATTAGCAACAAATCCCCAGGCTCATGTGAAATATTTTTATTATCCAGTAATTTTAAAAAATAATATAACATTCTGCTCATGCAAGTCCAAATATTATTACCCTGGATCACCAATTAGTGTAAAAAGGATGATGTAACAACACTTGTACACAACATTCTGTGAATAATTACAACTATATTCCTCTCCTGCATTTTTTGTTGTTAATAGCACATTTTAGAACAGTTCTGATATAACATGGAACAACTACAGGTAAGACCTAATCTCATATATTGGCTTTCTTTGTTTCCAGGATAATCATCCTATACTAACTAGAAACAATTGTTTCAACAATGCAGTAACTTTGCCCTGGGTTGTAAAAGGTATCTGTCTTAGTACTACATGTTTATGGTCTATTTCTATTAAAAAACAAAACATTCATTTTCATCCTTTTTCCAAATTCCAACACTTAACTTTATCTTTGGGAAACTATGCATTTATACTTTTAAGTACAATGGCAATTATTCAGCAGTCTGGTAGCACCTTTTACAAGCTATAAATTTAAATTTCAAAAGGGATAAGTTTTCATGAGTTGGAGTTTTCTTCATTAGGTGCATCTGATAAATTTGTTAGTTGAAAAAAATGCTACCAGATTCATGATAATTTTTTTTGCCACCAACATAGCTCCTCTCCTACACTGTTAATTTTTTTCAATAATTATAGATTTAGAAAAGATGGACATATGCTTTAAATTGTAATCCTTGCTTGTAATTGTCTACCTTTCAAGTTGACAATTTCATTGAATACAGTGGCACTAATATCTCAGTAATTCTGAGTCATGGGACTGATTGCAGAATTAAGTTTTAAGACCTTGAACTTCTTTTTACTTAGAGCAACAATTAAAAAAAGAAATAACAGACGAAATAATTCTAAATTTAATTTCAATAAATAAAATATTTACTACCATAAACTTAATTATATAGGAACAAAAAAGCAAAGAATAGAACAATAACAAAGGAAGTATTTCATAGGAAAAGTTGTGCATTCTTAATATGTGATCATGAAAAATAGTTTTTTGTCTCTCTGCAGCACAAACAGTTTTTCTTAGGAATAGGCAACATAGAGAGAACATATTTTTAAAAAGATCTTAAAAGGGTTAGGTGATCAGTAGGTGATGGTTATTTAGCACCTTCAGTATATCATTGAATTGTGTCCAGAAGTATATTGACTAATACTGTTATTTCAGATCAGAAATATGATTCCACAAACACGTATAAATCAGGAAATATAAGAAATAGACATGATCTTTTCCAGAGCAAGACTTTGTGGAATATTAGTCTACTACTAGGAAGAAATTATATTTATATCCAATGATTGATTTAGTCACCCACACAATCTCCCAATCATGCATTCATACATATATAGCACATTTATTTTTTACTTGATCATGTTCATTTCATTTCATATCCACATTTTTATTCTTCATTTCCTTTTAATTATTTCTTCTATTGTTGTTTTATTGTCACAGATAATTTGCTGTCTTTTCTTTAAAATCAGGGTTTTCAGTTGCAGTTTTATTTAAGGATTCCATATCAACAATTTATAGATATTATTTTATGCATAAATTTGATGAAGATATTGATACCTCTCTCTCTTTCTCCTGTCTTATTAATTTAAAATCAAAATTCTCTACTTTACGTGTGCCTGAATTATACACTAATGTTCATTACTAGTAAAGCAAACAACATCTATTAAGCCCTCCTTATTAGATCATAGTTTATTCAGTGATTTTTATATTATTTTGTATTAGAAATTTATTTATTTATTTTATTTTGTCAAACATGTACAAGATAACAGGTATAAGTATAAACATGGACACGAACATAGGAAATGAGTACAAATAAATGGGGACAGTAGAACAGGAATGCTAGGAACGCTGGTGCGCTTATGCATGCCCCCTTTACAGACCTCTTAGGAATGGGGTGAGATCCACGGTAGATTCAGAAATATACTTATTTATATTTAATATATTTAAATATATTATAAATATGTTTATGTATAAATATAAATAAAATATGGTATATTCATAAATATGCTATCTGGAGAGATCAGGACTAATCACTGTATTGTAGCAGAAAAGTTTGCCTAGAACTTGGACTCTGGATTGCTTCACTAAATGCTTCTGGTCAAGATTTGGTATTCTTTCCACAGAATAATTTTGTGTCTCAAACTTTATCCATGAAATGACTGTGAGAGTGGATTTTTAAGTAGATAGCTTGAGCCAAAACTATCAGGGCATTTTATGTTTGCAATCCATTGGATTCTTATTATGTTGCAGGACTGTGACATGCGATTAATTTGATTAATGAGGAATGCACATAAAGTAAACAAGATTCACTAAACTTTGCAAAATATGTTATTTTAAATGCAACTTTATTTTTTGTAGCTGTGCCTATGTATAATTTTTTAAACAAAGTGTGATATGTGCAGTTCTCCCAAATACATGCAGTTTTGATCCCCCCTCCCCCCGGGGATATATAATCATGTGTAAAGAATGCAAGTGTTTATTGTGGCACATTTTGCCAGATTTTTTTGAGTTTTGTCAAGTCAGTTGATTCTCATTAAATTGATATGCTTCCCCTCCACCCGACACACATTCTGAGATGAAAACAATGAACATTATCAGATGTAGGAGGAGCAGTAGATCCAGAGGGCAGAGTAAAAGAGGAATGAGCCTAGAACCTCTATTTAGCCAAAATGGACTAAGTCTAACACCCACAACCCCCATGGACCATTATCTAACTACAAGTGATAACCATTAGTTCCTATGCATAGGGTATTTAGCTGCAAATTGGTTTAATTGGATCTTCACATAGACCTGGTCTATAGCACCTCACATCAGACTATTGTTTATTTCCTTTATTGTCATAGACGATTAACATGTGACATCGTCTATCATGATGTGGTTAATATGTTTAGTAATACAACATATGTTCTTTCTGCTGTTTAGATATGCCAACAAAATATTCAAGAAATGGATTTCAATATTTGCCACAATTAACAGATAGAAGAAAAGAATGGAAAATGGGACTACTAAAGTTCTTCAAATTGTTATTATTAACAAATTATTAACAGGAAAGAATGGAAATAAATCAGTCAAGTGTTACAACATTCATTCTTTTGGGATTTAGCAATCTTCCCCAAATGGGAATACTGCTCTTTATACTGTTTTTTATTATATACAGTTTGTCTATTGTGGGGAACCTACTTATTGTTCTACTTGTTGTAGCTGACCAACAACTTCATACCCCCATGTACTTCTTCCTCGTGAATTTGTCTTGTTTGGAGACTTGTTACATTTCAACCATCTTGCCCAGAATGTTGGCTAGTTTTGTAACTGGGGATAAATCTATATCAGTCTATGGCTGTATGACACAATACTACTTCTTTGGTTTTTTAGCATCCACTGAATGTTATCTTCTGGCAATGATGTCTTATGATCGATATTTAGCAATCTGCAAACCTCTGCATTATGCATCTGTCATGAATGGTAAACTCTGTGTCCAGTTAGCCCTCACATCTTGGATATGTGGTTTGTTGACCAACACTATTGTAACTGCTTTTCTTCTACAGTTAACTTTTTGTGGACCCAATGAAATTAACCATTTCTTTTGTGATGTGTATCCAGTGGCAAACCTTTCCTGTAGCAATACACACTTAGTGAAACTTGCTACTTTTATTCTTGGATCCATGGGTATAGGGACCACATTTCTCCTAACAATGACCTCCTACGTCTATATACTTCATACTGTGTTGCAAATGAAATCTAAAAAAGCACAACAGAAGGCCTTCTCTACCTGTTCATCTCATCTCACTGTAGTTTCATTTTTCTTCCTTTCACTATTGCTTGTCTATGCTGTCCCTGAAACAGAAAGACTGAAGGAGCTACATAAAATATTTTCTCTGTTTTATACTGTCCTGACTCCAATGTTCAATCCCATCATCTACAGTTTGAGAAACAGAGAAGTGAAGGAAGCCCTCTTTAAAACTGTTAGAAAATACAACAGAAAAGATTTATAATATATCTCAATGATCATTGGTAAAGTATATTGAAGATGGGATATAGCAGTTTTGTTGCTATAAACAGTTAATATGCCTAAGAGATCCTCACTTAATGTATGTCTCATCCTTTACCTTACTGTATCTTAAATTTTATTTTAGTATTTAAAATAATAGCTTAGGCGCTGACACCCACTTCCTTTCAAAACTGTCTGGCCCTAGCAGTTTTCATAGCAAGTTCATAACTAGTTTGTTGATTCCAGCAGAACTTCATAAAAATGTCTTAATAAGGTGCAGTTAGGGAGAAGTAAAATTAATATGGGCACTTTTATTAGTACTAACATATTATTATAGTTTACATTACTGTGATTATTATTGTGATAGATTTATTAATGTATTATTTTATATTGTATATCATCTTTGTAATGTGTTTAGATTTTTTTTTATGGAACAGACATAATACACTTGAAAATAAAGAAAGAAAATGGTAGAGAACATTTTGGCTTCTGGTAAAATCTGGTAAATTTTGGTTAGTTGTATCTGATCCTGACCACTCTGTCAGGATGTGGTATTTTTGGTCAAGAAACCCATTTTAAGTATAATGTAATAGAGTTATTATCACAACAGAAACCCAATTAAGGGAAACCCAATGGCTAAGAAAGAGTGACTGGCCCAAGATCACCCAACTGACAGGCAGGAACAGAACTCATGGTCTTCCACTTTCTAGCCTCAGATATAGTTGTATTTGTAAGAGAGTTTGGCTCTGTCTTCTTAAAACTCCAAATGCCATATATTTTGCTAAATTGCACCAAGATTTTTTTTTCTAACTCCAAGTTGAGTAGGGCTGATATTGACAGTCCAAACTGTCTCAGATCCTGATATATTCATTTTTTCAGAGTAGTATATCATGTGGATGATGAATGGATGGATGGAATGTGCAATTAAATGGACCAATGAAGTTTCCCAAATAATTTGTTTTTCCCAAAATATTAACTGACATAATATTCCCCAAGTCTCAAATGAGATGAAGCATAGTTGTAACCTGGTGATTCCATGGCAGAGATCTTAAGAAACTTTCCAGGTATAGTCAGTGGTGGGATTCAAATAATTTAACAACCTGTTCGCCCAAGTTAGGTTGGCTGTTGTGAGAGGTGTGCCCTCCCCATCCTCCAGCTCTGCCACACATGTGGGATGAACCTCCCATGATGCCAACCTGAACCTGGACAAACCAGTTGTTAAATTAACCCCCCCACACACACACACATTATCAAAGTGGATCCTGGGTGTTGTGCTGTGCTACAATGGAGAAATGAGAAATGGAGCAGCTGGCATGAGGGAAGGAACAGGGAGAAGAAAGAGGGAAAGTGGCCTCCTCCTTGTTGTAGCCCACCAGTGGCCTGCACGGATTGTTGCTGATCCCAATGACAAGGAAGTTGGTGTGTTGCTGTGCCAGCAGCCTGTGCAGCCAGCACATGAGTTGGACAGCGTGGAGACTGAAGAAGAGGTGGTGCCAGAGGCAGGGATTCAGTCAGGGCCTTCGGAACCTCCAGAGGCTCCTTTAAGTGAAGAGGATGAAGAAGATGAGCCTCTTCTTAATGCATGGGCACACAGAGCTGCCAAAAATCAGGAGTGGTTCCTCGGGAGGACGTCTCCTTGAGAGTAAGGCTTGGGGCTAATTGGCCATGCCCTTAGTCTATTTAAGAAAGTACACAACTGGTAACAAGCTGCAGGAAACAACTTTAGTTCGCTAACCATCGCATTGGAATGTCTCTGCAAACCTTGTTTCTGAGCTTTCTGCCAACTCCAGTAAGACCCTGAATATCTTATCTATGGAAGTCTGGCAGGCTGTTAAGAACGCCTTATTAACAGCCGGCATTTGCTAAAACTGCGTTTTTTAGTAAACTAAGTTTTGTTCAGAGTTTGTGTGTGCTGTGTTCTTTGGGATCCATAGCTAGGGCAGAACACTCTTTCCCTCGGCTGCTCCATTTCCCATTTCTCCATTGCAGCACAGCACCCAGGATCCACTTTGATAGTGGGTTGGTGGTGTAATTTAATAACTGGTTCACTTGATCTGGTGTGAACCAGCTGAATCCCAACACTGCTAAAGAATGCCTTAAATAAACTATGGAAAAACAAAAGTTTTTGTTTTTTCCAGAAGAAACCCTGATAATCTATAAAGCCAAACAGCTGATGACTTCCGGTTTGGCATCGCAGCGAGACAGTTGGGGAAATAGCGGGCTCGGATGAGTGCCGCAAAACCCCCAGCTGCCGAACCGCTGCCAATGGGTCTTCAGGCCAGAACCATCCTGCAGGGATGAGAAAGAAAGAGAGGCACCTCTGATGACCAGGAGGAACAGGCAAGTTCCTCGAAGGTCAGAGGGAACTCTCTGTGAGGCAGTGGCGGGGGGCGGCAGCTATGGCGGCTGCCACAAAGCTGGGACAACTGGACTAAGTGTAGAGCTAGAGGAAGAGAGGAACGGAACAGAGTTTTTTTGAAGCCGGGTGAGTGACAGCCAACTCAGGCTTGAATAACAACAAGAGAAACATCTTACAACTATAAGACCCCTAATGTGTAATAGCGGCTAAGGAACATGGGGGCAAAGAAGATTTTGAAATGTAATTTGGAAGAGACAAAAACCCAACTGAAAACTGATTTCTGAACAAACTAATTGGAAACTTTAAACAATTAGATATGGTCAAAGGATTGGAAAGAAATAAAGATATCTTTTTTCCCTTTCTTTTTAAATTGAAATAAAAATAAAAATAATGGATAATAAGCTTTAAGAAGAAAAAAAAGGATGTATAAATATAAGGGGAAAAAGAAAAAAGAAGCGAGAAGAGCTATTTAAATTTGGATTGGACTTTAAATATGATTTGATATTTTTAAATTGAAAAAGAAAGAAGATGTCAAATAAGATCGTGATGTAATGGAAACAAAATGGATATTTGTTAAGCAATCAGAAATTGTGGATTGCAGAGAGACACCATCTGGAGTAAAAAGGAACATTGCAACTTGGTTCTTTGTTCTGGAAAATTGTGAACTTCACAGATAATAACTGTGAGAACTTGTGGAGGAGGATTTTCTTGTCTACAAGAGGCTTGACTTTTGGAGGAATAAAAAAAAAAGAAATAGAAGGGAATATAATGGAACTTTTATAATTGGAGCAATTATTTGACCTGGAGAATGGAAATAAAAGAAATAACTATAATGTTGCACAGAGGATAAAATTTGAGGATATAAAAATTGAATGCACAAGAAAATGAAGATGGAGAAATAAGACATAGAAGTGGAAAATAATAAACATAAAGATATTGTGATTAAATATGAACAAATAATTGAACATGGGAATAGTAATAATAAAAAGGAAGTCTCTAGATATTATATTGAGATTAACAATAACATAATGATGATTATACTGAGATTAATAATAATATAATGATAATTATATGGAGATTAATACTGAATGATAAAAGAATAAAAGATTGGAAAATATTAAGAAATTTAAAGAAGTCCAGGACCTGGATTTATAAAATGACTATATTGAGATTAACAAATTTGAGAAGAATTATGTTACAGATATTTAGAAATGAAATAGGGATTGAAGTTAAAATATATGGAAAATAGACTGCATTAAAAGAAATATAGCAATGGACATAATGAACCAATTTTTTTATTAAGATGCTAAAAGATACTACTTGAGGAAATTAATGGTTATAATAACTGGGATATTGTTTAAATACCTATAACAATTGTTATAATTTGAATATTTGCAATAATATATCTACAAAAGTAAAAGATGATTATGCTGGGATTAACAGTGAGAAAAATAAAGATGATTACACTGGGATTAACAGTGAATAAAGATGATTACACTGAGATTACACTGAGATTACACTGAGGCTCTATGATCTTATTCTGCTAATTTGTTTTTAGAGAAGAACCTAACTATTATGTCCCTATGATAGCAATTCCTATCTGAATAAATCAGAAGCTCAAAATGATGCCTTAATTAAAATATGATATAACTAGTAATGCTGTATAAAGACATAAATTGCAATTCTTGACAGCCTATCCTCCCTGAAAACTTCGGTTTGGTTATTGGTTATTTTGGAGCAAAGGATACAACTTTTCTGTCTCAGGTGACTAGTAAATGGGTGTACCATTTACTTTTTTTTTGTATGTTTGTGTGTGGGTGTGTGTGCACATGTATGGGTGTGTGTATTATGAACAGGCAAAAGAAGCAAAGACAAAGGAATTTCTTGGGACTTTCAGGTTTAAGAACATATGGAGAAAATGATAGGGATATGCACAGATTATTTATTTATTTCTATTTCTATTTCCATCTCAGTCAATGATTCTGGGCATTTACAATGTGTGTGTGTGTGTGTGTGTGTGTGTGTGTAACTATTAAAAGTACTAAAAGCATTTTAAGACAATAAAAACACTAAAAACTTCCAGATAAGAGCAAGATGCTTGGCTGTTAGCAATACATATTACATATTCCTGAAACGGTATTGCCTTGCAAAACCTCTTCCATTACTGGAAAATTCCACTGTTGATTTGGCTCAAGATATCCAAGACTTGAAGTCCTAAATTGTGGGATATTATCTGATGCCTTGATTTAAATCAGATTTATCCTCTTTTTTTCAAGGACAGACTATATGGTAGATACTATTAATATAAGAAATACAAAAGCATCCATAATAAAATATGGCATAGTTTAACAACATATAAAAATATAGCAGTCATAGAGTTAAATTAAGAAAGGTAAATTTACAAATTAAAATAACAAATATTGTAAAAGTGCTGAATTCTAAATTTTGATCAGCTAATATATTGAAAGGAAACAAATAATTCTCAATGACTCCTAGCATGAATTGTTAGTTTGCTGCAAACTCATTTTAGAATTTTGTAAACTTCTTTGCTTTTCAAAATATAGATGAGAATCAAAGCAGTCAGGATAATAAAAATAATTGTGAAGATTTGTTTTGAAATGGCTTATAGTAGAAGTCTGTGGCACTGTGCAAATAATGATTTTTATTTTAAAATTCATTCATTCATTAACAGCAAAGAACAACAAATTACTCGACATTTTTGATAAGAGATCAAGAATTGAATTTGATTTTCCTGGTTCAGCTTTTGAAATGTAAATTCCTTTCATGTAAATTCTTTTTTAAAACATAGCAGTGCTTTCATGCACCGTTCAATCTTTTCTTTTCCTTCAAATTTTTGTGTCTGTATGATTGAATGGAATACAGTTAAGAATGAAGAATGTAAATATGTTGCAGAATATAGCAAAAACATCCAATATTTCAGATGAAAACATCCCTATTGTGCTGCACTCATATATATCCCTGAATCCAAAGTAGAACTTTAAGAAATACTATCCAAAAAATTGTGCTCCAAGCATCTGAAACGTCTGACAACGTATGATTTGATATAGATTACTGGCTGTTAATTTCATGACGTATGTGTGTATGCATGCATGTATGTATGTTGTGTGTGTGTGTGTGTGTGTGGTTATGGATTTTTATTTCAAGGAAATATGTGTACAATATCTGAATACAACCATATAACATAATGTTTCCAATGATGATTGATTCAAATAAATTATTGACTTGAAAGTGACTAAAGACAAAATATTAGAAAATGAGCCACTTCCTAGAATTCTATAGAACAATTAGAGCAACCCATAGCATAGGAAAACATTGAAAATAATATGAGCAAATATTATGTTAAAGATAGCCAAAGAATGATAAAATGTTTGTTTTTTTTGTTTATTCATTCATTTATTTATTCCTCTGCCAGTTATCTCACCTGGAAGAGACTCTAGGTAGCTTTCAATCATTTAAAAAATAAGAAACATTAAAACTTTAAATTAATAATAGCATTACATTATTTTAAAATTAATAAAATGAGAAGATTAGATGATAGATAGATAGGTATAGAGATTGAGATAGATGATGATGATAGATAGATAGATAGATATAGATAGAAATAGATAGCATAAAATATATAGATAATAGATAGATGATAGAGATAGATATAGAGATTAGAGATGACAGAAATAGAGATGATAGAGATAGATGAGAGATAAACTTGGCAAGTGAATCCTTCACATAATTTTTTTTTAAAAAGATGCAATTTTCTCTGAACTTGAAAAACATTCAGTCCGGAGTTAGAAAGAATTTCCAGAACTATAGGAATAACACATTTATTATTTCTGTAAAGACAAGCTAACTCTTCAGAATTGAATGTTATCAAAAGAAAAATCTGCCAAAAAATGGTCAGAAATAATCTCATGAGCTTTTCAATGTGAACCGCCACATTGTGAGATGTTACAATTATTAGACCACACTGCCATTGTATCATGAATTGATAATATAAGCAATCCTTCTTTGGAAAGATAATTTACTGAAAAGAGCATGCTGTAACTGAGAGTGACAATCAGAAATAAAGGACATCAAAGGTATTCTCAGTGCTGAAGCTCCGAAATAGATCTGAGGTCTAGCATAGGAAACAGGTTATAAACACTTGGAGAAAGCAAAGGAGGTTCTTCTGAAGAAAAGAAGAGGTTGGAGCCTTGAAGAACAAAGGAGATGCAAATGAACACTCAAAGGAAACACGGACAAAAGTTGTGTAATGTTTGTGAAATTTGTAGGGAGGCTTGGCAAGCACACAATCAGCAGGACAGTGAGCTTAATCAAAATTGCATCTCAAATTATTAAAGAGGATTCTGCCTTAATTAATTCAGCTAATTTTATTAGGAAATTCAATAACAGGATGTGCTTATTGCAGGCTAGTATTAAAGAAAGAGTCTATAGAAAGAATCTGCAGTACTGCCCTAGGAGTGTAATGATTGGGTGTTCTATTCTTCAACAACTTGGTGATTATGGCCAATCATTGTCTTACAGTCCTTAGAAGAAGGTATTATCAATCCACTTCCAACATGTAATTAAAAAATTGCATGGACCTATCTTGTAGCCTATAAAAATCCAGATTCATCTGAAAGTTTAAAAGCTAGTGCAGAAATACCTAATTAAGTTTTTTGCAATTATTGCTTCCTTCCTTACCATGAAAAATATTTATTAGAATATTAGAAGTACTTATTATTCCTAAAAATATGCTATCAGTCACAACAGGTACATTTCTAAGTCTTAAAAACGAAGATTGAAATATTAAAGAACCTGACCTTTTCAGAATTTTTTTTTAATAAATATCAGTTCATATTCTAAACACACATTGGGAACAACATTATAAAGAGAAAGGTAACAGCCAAGAAATGTTCAGAAATTGATAAACTGTGAAGTTAAAACTATCAAAAATAGAATAGGTCTGAAAGAAAGAACACTTTGAAAGAAAGCTTATATATAATGAGGGAAGGTTTCCCAGAAGTGGATAACATAAGCTTTAGAAAGACGTAGGAAGACTTAATAGCATCTGTTTCTGGAAATGAGCTAAGCAATCCATAGCCCAATTTGGATGTTCACAATATGCATCCTCTTTGTATCTCTGAAACAGAAAACTGATGATTTTTATAATTTATAAAAAAATTGAAAAGAAACTTTAGTATGTTAAGCAATATTGCCTTGAACCTACAAACAAATCATGATTGACATACAAAATGGACAATATAAGTTCCTTCCTCCCCATTCATCATGAGGATAAAAAGGAGCTGTGCTTGCCTCTGATAACTGTCTCTGGTTTAGCAACTATATTTAAAATGCTTAGTACTGAAGAAGAAAGAATGTCTTCAAACAACTCCTTCCAAAAAAAGTGCTCAATTTGCCCTGAATGCGCCGAAAGGCTTTGTGAATTTCTTTATTTCTTAAAGTGTAGATGAGTGGATTGGCCAGAGGAGTCAGGATTGTATAAAAAATGGAGAAGATTTTATTAAGCTGTCTCAGAGTGGGGGTGTCTGGTAACATATAGACAATTATAATTGTTCCATAAAAGAGACATACAACTGTGAGGTGAGAAGAACAGGTTGAAAAGGCTTTTTGCCTTCCAATGGTGGATTGGATTCTTATGATGCTGGCGATGATACAGACATAAGAACTAACAGTCAGAAAAAATGGAGCAAGTGTAAAAATGAAGGTCAAGAGGAAAACAATTATTTTAAGCAAGCTGGGATCACTGCAAGACAGTTTTTCAAGTGGACTTAAATCACAAAAATAATGATCTATTACATTTGGTCCACAAAAGGAAAACTGAGCTATAAGAAACACAACAATGCTATTAGCCATTAAACCATTTAGCCATGCCCCAGCTATAAGCTGGAAACAAAGATTTCTGTTCATAACAGAAGCATATAATAGAGGTCTACATATTGCCAAGTAACGATCATAAGACATTGCTGCAAGGAGAAATGTTTCTATAGCTACACAACAGCCAAAGAAATAATATTGGGATAAGCATCCACTCACAGTAATAGTTCTGTTTCCAGTTAACAAATTGCTCAACATTTTTGGCAAAATAGTTGAGGAATAGAAAGTCTCAAGACAGGACAGATTCCCCAGAAAAAAGTACATAGGAGTGTGAAGTTGTTGGTCATTTGCAACTAATAAAATGATGATGAGATTCCCAATTATCGTCACAAGATAAACCACCAGGAAGAGTAAAAAAAGAAAAGGCCACAACTCAGTGTTATTCCCCAGACCCAAGAGGATGAATCTGGTGATGCTTGTCTGATTTTCTTTATCTCCATTCACCATTTTCCCAAGTCAATGAATCTGCTTAAATACATAACTTATCATCATGAATCCAAACTTTCTTATAAAATATAGCTTCACATAAAATTGAAGATCTCAACTAGAATGAATCATGAGGACTCCATATTTCTTCATTTTAGCTAATGATGAAATTGTGACAATGATTTTTATAATAAGATGGCATCTTTTCATCCAGTTTTCTTCATCTCTGCATGATGACATTTGAAGTTCAGACTGGAGAAAAATGAGAATTACAAGAAATATTCTGTCACTCTCTTAAACATTTGAGTCATCAAAAGAAATAAAATATAAAGCAAAATATTTTGTAGTTTTCAGAAACAATGGTGATGGTAGAAAAGACACTACTTTGCTGTTGTTTGTGATACTGTTCCATTGTAGAAAATTACAGAGATGGTATTAAAAGCATTTAAAAGTTGTTACATAAACACTATATTACCCTGGAAGAAAGGTGGGAAGAAGAAAATAATTCAAGACTTACCTGGTCTGTTTCTTTTTGGTATGGAAAGGAGTGAGGAAAAAAAAGACAAAGAGGCTTTTAAAACTCTGTTAATATTCCATGTAATAATAGAATCTGGCCGTCTTTGGATGGTCTGTTTCCTAGCCTGTTCAACCTTTGGAAGTCAATGGAAATTCTGTTTGCCTTTATTAAATATTATTTTGTTAAAAAAAATGAAATTATCATGTCTGATAATTACAGAAACAGTCTCTTGTGAATATGTCTTACTCTAATTCAAGAATGGCTTCATTACAATATTATTTCTCTTCATCAACAAAACTAAAACATGCCATTTAATAAACAGTGAATGGAATCTCTTAATGATTTTACGGTAAGGTGACAAAAATGCTTAACTCAAGCATAATCAGTTTCCTTGAGCAATTAGCAATTCCCCAGGAAGTCAAGTCTGCACTCAGCAAATTAGATTAGGTTAGATTCTCCAAAACAGGAAGGCAAAAGGAGGGCCATAGGAAAGCAAATAATTATCGATAATATTATTTTAAGAAAATATTTTACTGAAGGGTAATATCTGGAAGACATAGATATGAAAATGATTTGGCACACTGACCAAAATAAAGATTATAACTTCAGTTTTTTCTTGCAATTCTTCAACCAAAATTTGGACTAAGAAATCCAAGCAACCAACAGTCTTTTCCAGAAAATATGCATCAATTAAAACCATGCATTACCTAATTGATCTTCTAATTCCTTTTCTTGTTGGTTAGTGAGATTTTTTGTTAGAACCTTAGGTATACAAATGACAAAGAAGGTAAAATACTTAGGAATATGGCTAACCATATCATCAATTAGAGAAGACAACTATGATAAATTGACAAGACAAATTAAAAAAGACTTAGAAATCTTGAAAAAACTACAACTATCTCTTTTGGGAAAGATTGCCTCAATTAAAATGAATGTCCTACCTAGAATTTTATACTTATTCCAAGTGATCCCAATAAAACTGAGGAAGAATTTCTTCAAGGATTTCAATAAATTAATAGCAGACTACATATGGCAAGGGAAGAAAGCAAGAATTAAAATAAAACACCTACAAGATACAAGAGAAAGAGGAGGACTGGCACTACCAGACTTTTCAGAGGCACATTTTTAGACAAGCATTATATCAGACATGGCAGGGCATTAAAAAAAACACACTACAATGAAATTCCGGAATGGCTATCAACCATGGAAGCCCAGATCTACCCAAACGCCATGGATATCACCAAAATGAGAGCCTATAAAGATTTACTAAATAACCAAGGGGAATTAGGAACAAAAGAAGAATTGAAGGAGATGGGTACAGACATTGACTGGTGGCCATATCTATCAATAAAATCAAAATATAAGAAAGATTCGGCTCAATTTGGATTCCAAAAAGGCCAATACGAACTAGATAAAAATTTACAAGGATCAGAAGACAAATTGATTTTAAAAAAGTCTATAATTATTTATGAGGATATAAATTGGAAAAAGAGGTGGTCAAAGAAAACATGATAATTTGGGCAAAGAATTTTGGCTACAATATTCAATTAGACAATTGGGAAAAATTATGGACAATAAATTATAAATTAACAATGTCTGTACCATATAAAGAAAATTTGTATAAAATGTTCTATAGGTGGCATCTCTCACTGGCCAGACTGGCAAGAATGTTCCCCAATACCACCCCAACATGCTGGAAATGCAAACTTCACAAAGGAACCTACTATCACATGTGGTGGACCTGCCCAAAGGCAAAACAATACTGGCAAATGATCAGAACACAAGTAGAAGAAATTACACAACAAAGATTAGAAATGAGGCCAGAAACCTTTCTACTAGGCATAATAAACGGACAATATGAAAAGGAAATAAAATATTTAATCATTCATATAACAACAGCAGCACAAATAATCTTTGCACAAAATTGGAAGAGTAGTGACATACCAACAGAAGATACAGTAATTAGTAAAATCATGGAATGTGCAGAAATGAACAGACTCACAAAGGAATTACAGGATAAAGAGGAACACGATTACTATCTAGTATGGGAAAAGTGGTACACTTGGTTGGAAAATAGAAAAGGGAAAAAGACTAGGGAGTAATTGGAGTTATAGAAACAGGAACATAAATCACTAACACAGGTTAACAGTGAACTATAAAGATAGATATAAGAGAAAGATCAAACAAGGAGGAGTCAAAAACACAAATAAGAACACACATTACAGTTGCGATAACTTTGACAAGATGTATATTTAAATTCTTTGTTTACATGTTTTGTATGTTTTGTTGTCACTCGTTTTAATTTATTTTAATTTAATTAAAAAAAACAAAAAACCATGCATTAGATTGATCAAAAACTATTGTCACTTAAAAAGATGCATGAGATTATTTGATGTCTTAAGGTTCCAATTTTAAGAAAACTATTTTAGGTTTTAGCTACAAATAGTGATTGAAAGATTTATAGATGTGCCAGACTGACAAGCCTTTGGCTCACATTGAAACATTCTCTGTTATCAAAATTACTTAAATATCTTATCTATGTATCTCAAAATCTAGTTAGATTTGCTTCTGATCTTCCAAATTGCTCCAAACAAGCTGAAAGGGGCAGTCTCCTACCCCAGATTTTTATCTTAATTATTTCTCCTCAGGATTTTTGTCTTATTCAAAATATATTATTTTGGAATAGCAGTTGGATCCTTCTTTTTCAAGAAGTGTATTTTGAGAGTCTATAAGATTGCATCCATGCACATATTACAGTAACTGATATATTGTAATTGATATAAAGTGTGCATTTCTATCTCTGTGTGTCTTTGCTCTTAATAGTCAAATAGGCAGTTTTGGAGGGAATAGAGATCTCCAGTTTGGTAATAGTCCTTTCTTCTGATTCAGATACCTCTCCCTGGGGATTTGGTGGGTGAATCATTGAAAGAGTGGACCTCAAGTTACTGCTTATTAATCTTTAAGAAGACCTTGTCCATGATCTGATGGTAGACAAATAGTCCTGACATCCATTACTGAGACATGGCTGAGGGAGAGTAACAACTCTTAGTAACCTCTTAGAAATCTGCCCATCTGGGTTTCAGGACCTGTATTAACCTCAGTACTAGGGCTGGGGAGATGGAAAGGAGCTAATTTGTCATCTTACCTTTAGCCAGAATCACTGTTCTAGATATGATTGCCCATATGTTTAGATAGGCTATATTATTCCTTTTGAGTTACCAATCATGCTGTTGTCTCTTCGGAACCGTCCCTGAACTCCTAAACCTGGTTACTAGCTTGGTGATGGAGGCTCTCTTAGTATTATGTTCTTCAGTCTTTACATAGACAGACCTCAGAAATCCATGATCTACATTATAACCATGGGCCAGATTCAAAATATATAGGTGATCACTGGCAGGACCAGATTTTTACCTCCAAGCAGATCTGGTGACGCGTATGATCTTCCCTTTGTTACAGTCAGCCCCTTCCTGTTCCAGGTATAATTTATTCTTGTCTGCTTCTTCCCAAGAAGGTCCCATTAAGCTGCTTCAGCTGCCTGATGTATTATCAAGTTTTTGTTTAATGATTGGGAACTTTTTTCTTGAAAAACTCAAGATTGAAGGCCTGTTGCTGCTAGTATGAGATATCATCTCAGGCCCTTGATGAAATTGCACTCAGTTGGCCTTTCTCTGTTTAGATTTCTCTGATCTGATTTGTAAAGGAAAGAGATTTGTTATTCTGGTTGATGACTTGTGTTGGGATGTGGATGAAAATAGATAAATGGATTTAATTTAATTTAATTTAATTTAATTTAATTTAATTTAATTTAATTTAATTTCCCATTTCTATACTGCCCTTCTCCCTGAGGACTCAGGGTGGTGTACAGCCAAAATTAAGAACATATAATACAAATATTAAAAAACAGTTAAAATATATATAAATTTGGCCCCAAAAAATTTTAAAAATCACAAACCAATTAAAACTTGTTAAAATACCTTCTTAAGCCAGCCTGGCCTGTTGGAAAAAATGGGTTCTAAGGGCACGGCGGAAGGCACTGAGGTCTTGAATTAAATGGATTAAATTAATCCTCAACTGCCTTTTACATTATTGACAATGATTTATTTTTAGATTGTCTGTGGGAATTGGGGATATTGTTTTACAATGGTTCTATTCCTTCCTCAACAGTTGGTTCCAATGAAAAATCTTCTAAGGAGAAAACTGCATTCCCACCAACACTCCCAGGGCAAGCTTTTGTATATAAACAGGGAGAAGCCCACCCCACCCACCCCATTCACTAGCATTGATGATATTATCTAGTGTGATAGAATATAGTTTAGATTCCTAGGAATGCATTCCAGAGGACTAATAAGCAGTTCAGTTCAGATAGTTTTGTATAAGAGAAAGAGGGTGAGGATATCTTGTCCATCCCTAATAGTTTTATGAGTATAAGTATATGCTTGACTAGATAGTAGAATGTTTTAGATCACCAATATTTCTGTCTGTAAGTGTAGAACAATGCAGAAATCTGCTTGGAAGATTCATCACCTGTCTTTCTTGATTTTTGGAGCCTGACATCAGTTTTGCCAAACTCATTACTCTGAAGAAGGAAGAAATTTTTAAGCATGGCAACTGATCCATAGGGGGTGCAGATCATATTGTGGCAGCTAATAGCAGAGTTGTTGCAACATCAGCAACAGGTAGAGACACTTCAACAATTTGCCAACTGCAGTAATGCAGTTCCTGCAGCTAGCCTTGCAAAATGTACAACAGCTGGCAAGTACCCCGGCTACTATGATTCAGCTGGTTTTGCAATACTTTCAGGGCAGCTTATCAGAGAAGTATGGAAGTGAAGCTAACCAATTAAGGGTTCTCATTGTGAAATATTCATGGAAACCAGACCAGCAGAACTCCCAACAAAGAGGGTCACATTTTTATTGAGTTGTCTATAGGATTCACAGCAAACAGGGTTCCACTGATGATAGAAGGCAACAATCCAATACCAGACAATTATAAGAACTGCGTGGGGAAGGGGGATGGTGATTAAAGAACATTTCAGTGATCAAGTTTTAAGAGTCAAGCCAGTCAAGAGATTTGAGAACTCAAGCAAGATAATAGGAGAATGTAGTTATTCAACACAGATTTTAAGCTGCTAGTAGGTGATGTCAATTGGAAGGAGCAACCTCTTTTTGACTAGTTCAAAGAACTTTTACACTATGACTTCTGAGGCAAGTTCCATCACCCTTGGAGAAATCATAATAGCATTATGTGGTAATAGATGCTTAGCAAGAACAATTCAATCAAGTCTCATGGAATTCCTTCTCCACACCACTGCATTTCCATATTGGCAGGAGAGCCAATTCAAATGGGGACTGTTGAGACAGCAGTTTACTTCAAGGAGAGACAGATGTGGTGAGACTGGGGCTTCTGTTTCTACTGTGGGGACTATGAATATATGGTCAGAGGGTGCCAATCAGAAACCCAAAGACATCTGACCAAGACATCAGCAAGCACCTTCTCCAATTCTGGTTGAGGAAAATTACAATTGCCTCCCTCACAAGAGCTTGAGGGCCATCCAGCAAGGAAGAAAATTCATATGGCTAAAGCTGCATAACAAATTAGTGGATTAAGAGATGGGGGATCCTTTCTTCACATATCCTAATTGCCAACACCATAGAATGCAAGTAACCACAATCCTTCTGCCTCCAAGAAAAACATCCAAGCAGGCAGAGTACAACTGCTAGCTTGTTGTTGTTAGTTAGTTGCAAAGTCATGTCCGACCCATCGTGACCCCATGGACAGCATTCCTCCAGGCCTTCCTGTCCTCTACCAGCCTCTGGAGTCCATTTAAGATCATGCCTACTGCTTCAGTGACTCCATCCAGTCACCTCATTCTCTGTTGTCCCATTCTTCTTTTGCCCTCAATCTTTCCCAGCATTAGGGTCTTCTCCAGTGACCTAAATATGCTAACTTTTCAGGTGTATTCAGAGAGACAGAGGCTAATTTCTACAACATGGAAACTGTGATTGTACTGCTGATTTTAAACCTGGGAGAAGGATCCCAGCCAAGAGACAATATCATTTGTTGATCAAGGAGCTATCGGGCTGAAGGAGTGCTTAGATATTAATATTAGGGAGGAGCTGTTTTCACCCTCTTTCTCTCATACAAACTATATGAACTGAGCTGCTCCTTACCTCTGGAATGCATTCCTTCCCTCCTAGGAATCCAGACTACATTCCATCATACCTAGATGGGTAACAAAACATCTGCTAGCAAACAAACTCAAAGAACATCAAGGACTCCAGAGTTCAACCCTGAGCTTCATATATTCTCTTCTATTGGAATTTTTCACTACATATAATTATATACATAATTATGTATAGTTACATAATTAACTATAGAGGGCAGGACAAGAAACAATGGATGGAAACTAATCAAGGAGAGAGGCAACCTAGAATTAAGGAGAAACTTCTTAAAAGTGAGGATAATTAACCAGTGGATCAGACATTGTGGGTGCTGCATCACTCGAGTTTTTAAAGAAGAGACTGGACAATCTCTTGTCTGAAATGATATAGGGTCTCCTGTTTGATCAGGAGGCTGGCATAGAAAATCTCCAAGGTCTCTTCCAGCTCTATTCTGATTGAAATATTTTGATTTCTAACAGAACAAGGTAATATCAAAAAACAATATTTTATATAACAATAACCATATAACAATACAGTAAACTCATTCAGTCAAAATCAATAATCATAATCATATTATTTTATAGTAGGAAGATTTTTTTTAAAAAAGGTCACAAACTTTGACCTTTACAATTATCAAACACAATTTCAGTGAATTATTTATGAAAAATTTAGTGAAAACCAAGGTATGGAAACATATTCAAAAAGTTATATTATAAAAAGCATAAAAGAATGCAAAGAAATGTCTACTTTCTGTGGCAAGAAAAATCCAAAATATCAGCGACTCTTCAAATCAAATAAATATTCAAACAGAAGGAAGACCAACAAGAAAAAGACATGTTTCTGAAAACAACTGGGGGAAAAAGTAATTTAGGTTTGGACTAAAATAAAATAAAGATATTAAAAGTCACCAAGGATGTTGAGATGGGCAGCATATTAAATAGATGATAGAAAATTAAATTAAATAATTAAATTAAATTAAATTTTCTCCCCACCATGAACCCATCCTTAACCAATAGCAGTACATTTTTGACACTAGATTTTCAGACTTACATTAAAATTTTGATAGCCTAGTAAACTGAAAATACTTTAACAGTTTCAAATGACACATATGCCATAAACAATTTTATCACAAAGTCGTCTTAGAGCTTTGTGAATTTCTTTGTTTCTTAAAGTATAGATGAAGGGGTTGATCAAAGGAGTCATGACCGTATAGGTAATAGAGAATATTTTACTGAGAGGTCTAAGGGAGGGAGTGTCTGGCAATACATAGGAAATGATCAATGTGCCATAATAGAGGCAAACTACTGTAAGATGAGAGGAGCAGGTTGAAAAGGCTTTTTTCCTTCCAGTGGTGGTCTGGATTTTAATGATGGCACATATGATACAGACATAAGAAATGAGAGTCAATAGAAATGGAACAATGGTGAAAACAATAGCCATGAGAAAGCCAAATAATTTAAGGAGACTTGTGTCACTACAGGATAATTTCATCAATGGACGTAAGTCACAAAAATAATGGTCTATCACATTAGGCCCACAGAAGGATAACTGAGACACAACAAATATCAGAACTATATTAAATATCAAACTATTTATGCATGTCCCAGTCATGAGCTGGAAAAAGAATTTCTTAGTCATGATAGAAGCATAGAGCAAAGGTCTACAAATTGCCGAATAGCGATCATAAGACATAGCAGCCAAAAGATAGGTTTCTAGAGCTGCACAAATACACAATAAATGATATTGCCCTAGGCATTCTTTCACACTAATGGTTCTTTTTCCACTCAGCATGTAGGCCAGCATTTTTGGCAAGAAGATAGAGCTATAGCAAGTGTCCAAACATGACAATTTTGCCAGAAAGAAGTACATTGGTGTATGAAGGTGTTGATCAGTCACAATAAGCAGAAAGATGAGGAGGTTTCCAATTATTATCATCAGATAAATCACCAAGAAGAACCAGAAAAAGAAAAGTTGCAGCTGAGGAAGATTCCCCAAGCCCAGAAGGATAAATTCTCTGATGTTTGTCTGGTTTCTTTCTCCCATATCCAACATCTTTTTCCATTAATAAAATCTCACATAAATTCTAGAATATATAACAAGAACACAGGTTCAAATGCAAAATTATAAAGTACTAATTCCCCTTTTTCCAAAATAAAAGGAAAGGGGAAAGAGAGAGGAGAGGAGAGGAGAATACCTTGAGTTCTGCTAGAGAAGAATTCACCATTATTCCATTCAGATAGTGAAAATATTAGCTATAGCTGAGATGATGTGACACAGGAGCAATTTTAGTCTTGGAATCCACCAGGTAAAATTATTGATCAAGAACAACAAATGAGAAAAATTGCTCCCCGAATTAGTTACTGGTAACTTGTTTCAGGCTTTCTACAAGGGATGTTTTCAATCTGACTGGCACAGAAAAACACATTGAAATTTTATTTTATTAATCAGAAAGAAATAGTGGAGCATTGTTACAATTCATCATATTTTGACACAGTTTATCTTTTAATTTAATATACAAAGGACTGGCAAGTAAACCACTGGCATAATTTTGGAGTCTACAGAATCCAATAACTATTTTCTCACATCTTCAAATAAAAATTCAGCAAATGCTCACAGAACTGTCTTCTATTTTTTTCTCTACTCCATCTTTTTAACAAAATCTAAATCACATCCTCACAATTTCACAAGTAACATAAGCAGTAGTCCAATTTTTGGCAGGAGTGAAATTGTCTTTTTAGCATTGTGAAAATTTTCTTCTCACATTCAAAGAACAAAAGAGATTGAAGATTTGCCATAAAGTTTTCTATTAGCATTTTTTTTTTGCAGTGTCAGAGCACTGAACAAATGCCTAGGCAACTGGTTCTTTTGGATCAAGAGGCAATAAGGACACCAGTAAATAAAGATGTTTTAAGCTTTATTATTAGCTAAAGCAAACAGATTTAAAAGCATAATATAAAAAATAAACATTCCAAGCAAGATGAGACCCAAATCTCTTGGAAGTTGTCAGGAGCTCCTTAATAAGAGATATCCCAAGGATGGCTAGTTTCCACAGTATTCAGTGATAGGTTTTGTGCAAAAGATCCCAGTTACAACAGCAACCTTGAGGCTTTTATCAAAATATGGCACCATGAGTTAATGGCTCTACTATGGCCATGAGACTGTAAGACCCAACTTTGACGGAGAGGCATATGATTCTGGAAATGGAAAGTTTGAGACTTTCACCATAAGAAAAGTTTTGCAGCTATGTGAAGATTTCCTTTATTCAATAAAAAAAATTAGAATAGCTCAGAATGAACTCTAAACTTCTAGGCTTTTCATAATAATGAGAAATCAAAATATTGATTTCAATAAACTCATAATTAAAATGAGTTTTAATTAAGCAATTCCATATTGCTACTGCAGTGAACAAAAAATACAATAATCACTACCCCCTCGCAGCCAGCAAGTTGGCAGGATCCTCAAATTGTCTATATAGATTATATAAATATGCCAGAATATCTAGTTATCACCCAGGTATCATGAATCCTTTTTATGATGCCTAGAAAAATGAGGATCATTCTATCCTGATGGTTTGATAGCTCCTAACCAAGAGACAAATGAGTCTTTAAAGTCATAATGAAAATACTTTGCATGGACTCATTAGCATAGCAGTACATAAACAATATATAAACTGCATCTGCATGTGACTACTTTTTATTATTGCAATGGGATGTTCTTTACATTTTTCTCCAACTGGCCCACAAATAAGAATTGGCACCTCATGTTCCTAATTTAGCAAGTTTATAATAATACCTTGGTTAAAGTTAGAAACCCTCAAGATATCTTGAGGGTCTAACCCAATTGTTCTAAGGTGAGTTATATAAGGCTGCATTTTAATTCCTACTTTATTTAACCTCTGTTAAAGCTCCCTACCAGACAGACTTTCCAAGTTTCTGTCTTTCCAAGATTGCCAAGGTCATGATCCACTTCTTTTATATGCTGATGATGTGACTCTATTTTCACAAAAAAAATGTGGAAACTTTAGGCAAATACTGTCAAGAAACTCCAATAGATTTAATTAGACCATTGAAGGAAAGGGAACTGAGCAGCTAAAAAACTTCAAGTTGGCAGGCGGGAGGGGATAGGAGGTACTGTTCTAGTTTACAGATGCTTGAAAGATACACATTGATCATATAGCTAAGCACAAAGGAGCAGCTATGATATTATGTTTTGCTTTCTCTAAAAAAATATTAGGAATTGCATGCTGACAGTTCTGAAATTTTTACATTAAAAGTAAATTGCACATTAAAATATATCCCTACATAAGGCAATCCAATCAACCAATTATTCAATAGTGAATGTTGATAGTAAACCACATTTAAAGTTGTTTCAGTTCATATTTATTGATAAAAATAATTGTCTTCATAATTACAAAGGCAATATATCTTCCCCAAAGTATACCACCAAATGTTTTGCCAAAATCAGCTCAGGTGAAAAAGTCCAAACCTATTGGATGCAAGAGAACTGAAATGACTTTGCCTAACACACAACATGTGGTTTGTTTTAAAATGGTCCACTGGATAAATCACAAGCTTAAACCTAAAATTCTACATACCATAACTTATAAACTGTACAAGCTCACTTTCCAGATGAGCTAAAATGAAATCATGATATATCTCACCAAGATTTATAAAACCAATCAGTATTTTAATGGAAAAAACATTAGGAAAAAAAGTATCCTTACTAGGTCTAAGTGTAATGTATTTGCAGCAAGTAAAAGGTTGTGAGTTCCAAAAAGTGAATACTGTTTTTTTTTTAAGTTACCTCTCAATAATTTGTATTCTAAAGAGAATTTAGAGAATTTTCCCCAATGAGTTGAAAATATTTCAAAATAAGTTTTCATTAAAAAAAATTAAAATAATTATACCTAAGAGATTCATTGTTGCTTTTCTGATGTAATTTGACTATGAACCACAAAGGAAAGCTTATGCTGTTTTTTTTAAAAATCTTGAGATTACTTATTGCCCAAACCTACTAATCCTGTAGGTTTTTATTTTATTTTTTGTTTTGTTTTTGGAATTTTTTGCCTTTGAATCAATGTTTGCTCCTGGCAACTTCCTGGACAAGTCTGTGCAGTTTCCTTAGCAAAGTTTTTTCAAAGGTTACCTGCTTCCTAGGAGAGCAAGTGATTGGTTCAGAGGCACCAGCTGGCTTTGTGCCTAAGCAGAACTTGAACTCACATACTCCTGGTTTATAGTCCAGTGGTCAGATTCAATTTTTTTAACAACCGGTTCTGTAGGCGTGGCTTAGTTGGGGTTGTGGCTTGGTGGTCATGTGACCGGGTGGGCATGGCTAGCTGGTCATGTGACTGGGTGGGCGTGGCTATGTGCATAGGGACTACTCAGAGGGCTGAAAAAAGTCATTTCTGACTGGTCCTTGCACTTTTGATCGGTCCTCACACTTATGACCGTTGCGGCATTCTTAACAACCGTGTCAGTCATTTCACCACTACTTCTCTTCACCACAGTGACAAGATAGGGCACAAAATGTAAAATGTGAGGACAGTCGTAATTTCAAGGACTGGTCAAAAGTGCGAGGACCGATCAAAAATAACTTTTTCAGCCTTCTGACTAGTCCATATGCACATAGGGACTACTCAGAGGGCTGAAAAAAGTCATTTCTGACTGGTCCTCACATTTTTGACGGGTCTTCACACTTATGACTGGTCATCATTTATGCCCATTGTAGCATTTTTAACAACTGTGTCATTCATTTCACAACTGCTTCTTTTCACCATGGCAACAAGATAGGGCAAAAACGTAAAATGTGAGGACAGTCGTAAGTTTGAGGACTGGTCAAAAGTGTGAGAACCAGTCAAAAATAACTTTTTCAGCCCTCTGAGTAGTCCATATCATAAAAGAATACAGCAAGAGAGGGCTGAAGGAAGAGAAGGGAAATTAGTGTAGGAGTGAGGGTAAGAGAGGGAGGAAGAGAGGAGGAGAAGGAGAAAGGAAGAGGAAGTAGGGAGGAGAAGAAGGGGGGAGAGAAAGTAAGAAGGAAAGAAAAGAGAGAGGTGGTAGGTTGGAGAAGAAAGATTGCTGTACAATAAAAAAGATGAAAGGGAACCCAAACAAATATAAATATATTAAGATAAAGAATGAATTGTTAAACTTTAAAGAATAAAAGAGAACAAATATGAATAAATAGTAATAATTAGAAACACACATACAAACATAAAATGTATTTTCTTTGAACAGAGTATTTGGCCGGTTCACAAATTTAAACAGTGTTTAGTCATTTCAATTAAATTTACAATTTCTATATTTCCTTTTTGCCATATTTATTCCTCATCTATTTTTTTAAAAAAAACCAATATTATCCTTCATCCTCATCTCTAATCTTAATCAAATTCAATTTTTCCCTTCTATTCTATATTATACCCCTTCCCATTGTCATCTATTTTTATATCCATCCTCACATTGGTTAATTATGTAATATTGCAGTTGTTTAATACAAATTCAACATTTTAATATAAATCAATTAGTTATATAACTATCCTTTTTGTATATTAATCAATATGAACATGAATATTCCAATTATTTCCATGCAATCCAATTTCTTACAAATCCATTAATTATATTTACCAATAATAATAAACCACATAGTTTCCCCCATGTATTCCTCCAAACCACAACTTAACCATTTCTGCTTTCAATACAATATACAATTAATAGTATCTCAATTATTACAATTCCCTAGTTAAATATGGCTTTTTTTCTTTTGTGTTTTAAAATCTTGAACTCTCCTCTTTTGAACTAAATTTCTCATTGTTTGCACCTACCTTTTTTGGTGAGCAGAGAGAAAAAGAAATCTCTCTCCCTGCCTCATTTTGTCACGTTGCAGTAAGCCTACTTTACTTTCAGTTTCCTTTTAGCTAGGGAAAATAATCACTCTTTGCAGCTAGAAAAGTGCTTGCAAAACAAGAGCTTGCAAAAGAGCCTGCGCAAAACAGCTGAGAGCAAATCAGCTGAGAGTCGGGAAGCAGATCTAATCAAGCCTCTGCTAAAGTGGAAAGGAGTTTTTTCCTGCTGTTTGCTTACAAGGAGGTAACTGCTGCGAGGCACAGGCCAAAGGGTGGGGGCCACCCTCCTTGCCACTTAGCCCCCCCGTTGCCCCCTTTTGCCTCTAGCGCCCCCCTGCTGCCCCCCCAAGGCATCCCACCGCCCCCGGTACCACCCCCTTTGGCAACCACTGGCTTAACTATTTAACTCCTTAACAAACGGTTCTACTGAAGTAGAATCCCACCACTGGGTCTACCCATTTATTTTTGCAGGCAGGGTCTACTCATTTGTTTTCTTTTGACACTGATCAGCTGTAGGGCGGCAGCCCCGCGGCAGCTGCCCCGCAGCAGCTGCAAGGCCAATAAAATCACAACAAAACACCGAACCGTTTGTTAAATTGCTGGCGAAGAAATTTTATTTGCTGGTGAATTATTTAAATTGCTGGTGAAGAAACATTATTATAAACCACCAGAACTGCTCTTCTAACAGACTTCCAAACTGCTCACAGTTTTTAACGGAAGATCTTAGAAGAGTTAAGACCTAAGACCTAAGACCAAATATCTAAGACGAGTGAAGATCGAAGAGCAAAGAGTTTCTGACAAGAATCTCCTTTTATACTGCTAACTATGACAGTTAGGGTAGGACCCTGGAGATTCAAACATATTAGCTGCCCTCTGATTGGCTTATGTATCTGTCCATTCCAAAAGCCATTAATAGGCACAGCTATAGAGAAATAATTTTTCTCTAACAAAATCCCTCTGTTACAATCTATCATTACATTTAATTTGCAGAAATATGCAATTTCAGTCTTATCCATGACAATCATTGTCTCTGGTCCATCCCGGATTAAATATCCTTAACTGATTCTTAATAATAAAATGTTTCTTTAAAATTATAACTAGGGTTTTTCCATGTCAGATATTGCCTGCGTATGATGCACCAGGGACCAGAAGGGGTTAAGTCTTTACAGACATCACATGTGACTGTATCAGCCAATGAACTCTCTTATTGGACTCTTACCCAGAAATCAATTGGATATCTTCCCTGCTTCTTCCCATCTATCTCTCAACAAGACAACACGTGAACTTCTCTCTCCTCTCAACATCTCAGTCATACAGTTAGGGTAACAAATGCAACAGGACGCCCTGTTCATTATTGTATATTTGTAAATAATAAAATAACTTTTTGAACCTGAAGCTGTATTGACCAAATAACTTCCTCATAGAACCGAATGAGCACGGCCATCAATATATATATGACATTCCATATGTATTTCATTTCTCAAAGTCATAGACCTCTGTTGCAAATATCTCTACAGCATTTGTCTTAAAAAGGTTCGTGAATTTTCTTTAAAAAGTCCAGTTCATAATCAATCCATTCTATCATTTCCAAATCTGTTGAATTCATAGCCATTTCAGCCTTCTTCAGCAAACCTGTAATTTTCCAACCAAGTTCCTTCTTCTTCAACTCTGTCAGGAACAAATTAATTTCCAATCCATTTTATTCAAAATCTGATTCTGCTGTTGCCTGTATCTGAGTAACTTTTGATTGTTTTATAGTTGCTGTTGCTTCATTAAACCTATTATCTAAATTTTCAAAAAGAACTTGTATATTAAAAAAAGAATTATTCTGTCAAAGAAGTCTTTTGTTGTTTCCATTTTTAACATAGCCCAAAAACATAGGCAATTCTTCTCAGACACAGTCTGTTCCACAAACAGCTCACTGCAGGAATGATTGAGATAATTTTCCCACGATAGAGCATGAATAGAAGAGATGAAGGGAAGAGTTCCTGTCTTTAAAAAAATATATATTAAAGATATCCAGAAATAAAGTACAATAAAACAGTAAAGATCTTGTAAAATCCAATAAAATGCAAATTTCTTATTGTAAGAGTCATGTTGTGTTTCACAACAAAAGAAGAAATCTTCATGTGCCAACCGACGAATCAGCAGATGTTGTGACAAGGAGTGAGATGAATTGAAAGTCAGGATGGATGAAATAGCAGCCACCTGCCACCACAGAATGTTGGGAGAAAGCCCTTTATCCAAACCCGACTGGAGAAACATCAGGACCTGCACGACAGAAGTCCGAAGGGTGAAGAAGCCTTGAAGCTCACACCAAGAAGAAAAGGCCCGCCAAGTGGAAGAATAAATTCTGTCCGTCTATGGCCTCCGAGAAGCCTGGATAGTTTGAATCACTGAGGTCAGGATGTGGTCCTGCTGCAGAGCTTCCCGCTCAACCGCTAAGTGGTCACCTGTAGCCACTGAGGCTCTGGGTGTACAATTGCCCCCTGGCTGAGACAATTGGGGGTGCATGGGATCCTCCAAGGAGGAGACACTGATAAGTTTATGAGGTCTGCAAACCATGACCTCCTCGGCCAATGTGGTGCTACGAGAATGATCTCTGCCTGTTCTAACAGAAGTTTTTGAAGGACCCTCAGGATGAGGGGAATTGGTGGGAAGGCATATAGCAGGCCTCGTGGCCAAGGGGAGTGCAGGCCGTCCACAGCTTCCGCCTGGTGAGATTGGAAGCAAGAGAAAAATTGGAGAAGCTTGGTATTCTGCTGGGAGGCGAAAAGATCTACTTGTGGTGAGCCAAAGCATTTCGCCAACAAGCTGAAGAGGGAA
This sequence comes from Ptyas mucosa, assembly GCA_012654045.1. Taxonomy (NCBI): domain Eukaryota; kingdom Metazoa; phylum Chordata; class Lepidosauria; order Squamata; family Colubridae; genus Ptyas; species Ptyas mucosa. The sequence continues at coordinate 339,904 of WNWU01013919.1, read as the reverse complement.
GGATGAAGACTCCATTCTGCGTGATCTATTATCTGGTGGCTCAGCCAATCCACCCTCACATTCACCTCTCCTGAAATATGATCCGCCTTCAATGAAGCCAGATGTCACTCTGCCCAAAGACCCAGTCGTTTGGCTTCCTGCATCAGTGACTTGTATCTGGTACCGCCCTGGTGATTCACATGGGCCTTGGCCAAGGTGTTGTCAGTGAGCACCAGCACATGGGCACTGGACACCAGCTGACGAAAGGCCCAAAGTGCAAGAGAAATTGCTCGAAGCTCCAGCCAATTGATACTGTGAGCAGCGTCCGTGGCAGACCACGTGCCCTGAGCTACTCGCGTCCTGCAGTGGGCTCCCCAACCGAACTTATTGGTATCGGTGGTCACTATTACCCATTGAGGCTCCAGGAACAGGCAGCCCTCGGAAATCACAGGGGATCACCACCAGTGAAGAGATGCGAGCACTTCCTTTGGAACTGCAATTCTGGCTGAAGAAGATCCCCTGCCTGCCTTCTGCAAAGGCAAGAGAAACCACTGAAGGTCTCTAAGATGTAACCTGGCCCAGGGAACTATAGAAATGGCCAAGACCATCTTGCCCAACAGTTTTGAGAGTAGCAAGGGGGATGCTCTCCTATCTTTCATGACCTTAGCCACAAGGGATCTCAACCCAGACTGCTGCTCCAGGGAGAGAAATACCCTGCCCTCAACAGAATCAATTATAGTTCCCAAATGAAGAATTCTAGTCGAGGGGTTCAGATGGCTTTTCTCTTTGTTAACAGAGAAGCCGTCTGAGGCCAGCGTCTGTATGGTAAGTCGGAGATCTGAAATGGCCTCCTGTGGGGACCCAGACATAATGAGGATGTCATCCAGGTAACACTGGAGATGAACGGCACGAAGCCTGAGGTAAGCAGCTAAAGCCACCAAAATTTTGGTGAAGCTATGGGGAGCAGAGGAAAGCCCAAAAGGCAAAGCCCTGTACTGGTAATGCACCCCAGGATAGTAAAAATGAAGGAACCTCCTATGGGAAGGTAGAATGGGGACATGGAGATATGCCTTAGTGAGGTCTATGGAACAGAGGAGATTGCCCCTCCGAACACCATCCAGAATTGACCGCAAGGATTGCATTTTGAACCTCCGTCATATTACAAACGGTTCAAATGTTTAAGGTCCAGAATGGGTCTCCACCCACCTGATGACTTAGGGACTAAAAAGACCCGAGAATAGAAGCACTGTCCAGCTTGATCTGAAGGAACCCGTTGAATAGCCTTAATGGCGAGTAGATGACTGATGGCTGACTCCATAAGGGCTCAGCATTCAGCAACCTGAGACAGCGGATAGCGAATAAAAGACAAGGGAGGGGTGGAGATGAATTCAATGGCCAGCCCAGCTAGAATGGAGGCCTTGATCCAGCAATCCGAAGTAGTACGCTCCCAAACTTTGGTGAAGAGGCCCAATCTTCTGCCAATGGGAGGTTCCCCAGTACTACTAATGATGGGGATGGATGGAACAACCCCCTCCCCCTCGAAAGGGCCATCAGGAACCAAAATTTCTCCCCCTGGGTGAGAAACCCTCCTGAAACCCTCGCTGTCTGGGGGTAAAATTACCTGTGTTGCAAGAGGGCCCCAAACCCCCATCCGATGAATGAAATTGACGGCGAGGAATATAAGGGTAGAAACGAGGTTACCTCTATGGAAAACTGCAGGCAGGATCTTCCACTTATCTTTGGTTTCCATGAGGAAAGAATCTAAATGGTCCCCAAACAGCTTTGTGCCTGAAAAGGGGACTGACACCAGACACCATTTATGTCTAGCGTCGGCCTGCCAGTGGGGAAGCCACACTAAGCAGTGGGCCGCGATGGAAGAGGCCAGTGATTTAGCTGCAAAGCGAGCCGCATTCAATGTAGCATCCGCAGACAACTGTATGGCTGCTACAATCTTGTTCAAGTCCTGCTTCAACCTCGAGTCCTCAGGAGAAAGTTTATCCTGGAGCTGCCAAAGCCACAGGAGCATTGCCCGATTAAAGAAAGAAGTGGTGGTAGCCGACTTGATGGCCCAGGCTGCCCCGAGATGAGCCCTCTGAAGGACCTGTTCAGATCTGCGCTCCTCAGGCCGAAGGCTTTCCTCCGGATCCCCTGGAATGGACGTAGAGGAGAGTAAAGCCATCACAGGAGCATCGACTGAGGGTATCTGGAGCAGAGAAGTCAGGTCAGAAGACACTGTGAAATTCTTTCTGTCCATGGAGGATGGAACAGGAGCTGAAGTAGGTGAAGACCACTGCTTCTGAATAACATCCAGGAAGAGTGGAGGCATAGGAATGGCTGTCACTGGCTTAGGTGGTTCGGCAAACAATGGATTCAAGGAGCCTGCAACTGGTGGAAGCTCTGGTGGAGGCGCAGTCCCAAGTTGGGCTGTATTCACTGCCTTAAACAGAAGTGACTTAAACAGGGCCTGGGGAAACAGGCCCGTGAAGGCAGGCTGGTCAGGAGGTAGACCTTCATCCTCCGACAACTCAGGTTCTTGGGACTCCATGTCAGCTGCAAAAGAGTGGTCACTGACACAGGAAATGGCTGGGGAATCCGAGCCGGCCAGCAAGATGGCATCCTCCATATCGAATCTGACTGGTGAACCTGCAGGGGCCGAATGAATGGAAGCTGGTCTGTCCACTAGGAAGGAATGTGCAGACAATGATTGATGCACCACCACCACAATCATGCATTGAATATCCTCTGGATGCCAAGTGACAGGAGCTTGACCTCAGGCCAGGCTGGCCTCCATAGAGAAGAAGGGTTTGGATTAACCACCAAGAGTACAGGAGCGCTAGATTCCACAGCTGTAAGTATCTCCACAGAAGGGGGCAGAACCCCATACATCAGATGATTCCAATGACATCTGGAAATCCTGCAGAGACATTTGATCTGGGATCAGAAGATGCTGATGTATGGGTTCACCAGAAGACACCCTGATGACCTTGGATTGCGGAGGACCATTGCCAATGGGCTTGTTATGTGATCTCTTTGAAGGCTTCTCCTGGCTTTTAGCAGCCCTGGAGGTCATTGAGGGGTGTTTAGAATTTGCAGGCATAGACGTAATTAGAACACCCTCACCTTGCACCTGAGTAAGGTCCTCCCATATGGAAGCCTCTGATTTCTCCCGTACTGTGGCCTTTTGGCCATGTTTAGACTTGGATAGAGCTTTGGGCATGATATGGCTAATAAAGTCTGGCCAGGTAAGCCAAGGAATGCAAATTCAAAGCTCTTGAAAATATAGCTTGGCTCGTCAGAAGCCAGAAGCCAAATAAGGTGCCGTAAAAGACAAACCTGGCAGTAGCTCGAATTTTAACAATAGTCTCCCTCTAGGTATATTAGGAATGTTTTGTGGCTGAAATATGGCTGCCCTGGTCAAGATTCCCCTCAAAGAAGAAGGCTAGGGTATGCAGGCACAGCCTGAGAGGCTGGAGACCTGAGGTAATAATCGTTCGCAGCTGCACTCGTATTCAAAATGGAGTCAGGACAAACTGACAGTGGGAGCGCAAGGCTCCACTCCAAACCAGGTGACCAGCACCAAGCAGCTGATAGATCACTCAGTGACAGAGCGTTTTGAATCGGCAGAGAGATGAGCTGTCAATACCGTTCATGAGGCCAAAGCTGCTGAGCTAGCCGTAAATTAATGTTCTTCAGGGAACAGCTGACAAGCGGCTAATGTCAGGGAGCACGAAAACTCCACCTCAGGAAAAGTGGCTTGAATCCACAAAAAGGCCGCCTGACAGCACAGCAGGGAGCACAAGGCTCCGCAAACAGTTCTACGATACAGTGCCCAGCCTCTACGGCCAAAAACGGCAACTTTCGCCTCCCCCACAGGAGTAAAAAGCTCCACAACAACTTTAACTGACTGACCAGTTTCAGCGATGAGTCTGTGAGGGGCTGATATCAGAATCAAACCTCAGAGGCCCCTAGGGAGCTTCTGAGGCACGAAATTCAAAACCAAGTCCAGAAGGCAGAAGAATAGTTGAAAGAGGAATCCAATGGTCAAAAACGAAGAAAAGGTAAGCAGAAAAGGCAACTCTAACGCTAAAGGCAGATAGAGCACACAATCCACACAACTGTCCAGTCTGACGGACTAAGCAAAAAGCTGGGAGCCCCTAGCAACAGGGGGCAGAATTTAGATGATTTGACAGGCTCAGTCCTACATTCTGACCAATGAGCACAACCCACATCTGGCTGCCGTCTCCATTTCCAATGGAGAATGGGGATTTTTCAGTAACCTTCCCCTGCCATGCCCACCAAGCCATGTCCACCAAGCCATGCCCACAGAACCAGTAGTAAAAAAAATTGAATCCCATCACTGATCCCAGTGCCTGACAGGATGTCAGTGTTTAAGAAAAGGGACCTTGAATGCCAGTCGACTCTATCCATTCTGGTGGGATGGCCAGAAACCATCAGAGAGAGGTGATCCTGCAGATAAGTTAAAGACAATAACTAACACTTTGAATTCTACTCAGAAGAAAACTGTGAGCAGGTATTAAGATTAATAATCAGAAGAGAAAAATTAACAAGAAATATGAAAAACATCAAACAGAATTGATGAAGAAAATGGGTTTTGAGATTGATAAAAAATTAAATATTTGTGTGTCTCTATGAGAAATATTAATTGTATGTTGTTTCAAAATAATTATGTTAAGACTTGGAATGAAATTAAAAATGACATACTAAAAGAAGCTATTACTTCTTTTAAAGTTGAAGAGTTCCCCTTGAAGAGCACCCGGAGGCTCCAACTGGTCCAGAATGCGGCCGCGCGGGTAGTGACGGGAGCAGCATGGCGCTCCCACATAACACCGCTCCTGCGCGAGCTGCACTGGCTTCCAGTGGTCTTCCGGGTGCGCTTCAAGGTGTTGGTGATCACCTTTAAAGCGCTCCATGGCATAGGGCCTAGTTATCTCTGAGACCGCCTGCTGTCACTGATGACCTCCCATCGACCTGTGTGCTCCCACAGAGAGGGCCTTCTCAGGGTGCCATCAGCCAAACAATGTAGGCTGGTAACCCCCAGGGGGAGAGCCTTCTCTGTGGGGGCACCCACCCTCTGGAACCAGTTGCCCCCAGAGATTAGGAGAATTCATGACCTCAGTGCCTTCCGCCATGCCCTAAAAACACATTTTTTCCAACAAGCCGGGCTGGCTTAAGAAGAAATTTTAAATATTTTAAATATTTTAATTGGTTTGTGAATTTTAAATTTTGTAGCCAAATTTATATATATTTTAATTGTCTTAATATTTATATTTCATGTTTTTATTTCTGGCTGTACACCACCCTGAGTCCTCAGGGAGAAGGGCGGTATAGAAATTGGAAATAAATAATAATAATAAAGTTATTAGTGTTTGGGAGAATTTCTAGGATAAACATATATATTTTCCCTAGAATGATCTTTTTATTTCAGACAATATCTATTTTGACAACTGATGTACCATTAAACAAGGGTAAAAAGTTTGTATGGCATTGAAAAAATCTCAATTTAAATAACTAAGGTGTTATAAAATGCAAAGGAAAAAGGAAGATTGGGTCTATTTGATTTAAAATTATACTTTGCAGCTTGTTATGAATAAAAGAATGAGTGTTTCTGAAAAATAAAAGATTTTTAGAGTTGGAAGAAAAAGAACTGAAATTTGAATGGCATGGATTCCTGTCATAAGTAAAGTCAAGGTTAATGTAGATTTCAAAATGTATATTATGTTGGACATGAAATATTGAGAATAGGGAATAAATACAAACCCTGGTTGCATTTGTTTTCGTGCTGAAAGCCATATCTTTGTTGTTGTCAGCACAAGAAGTGTTTTATAGGTGAGAAATAATAGGCAAATGATTAACATATCATGAGATAATAGTACTTTATCAAGGGGAATATAAAATAAAATAAAAAGAATAACTAGAACGGTCTAAGGATCTAACTAACATTTTTGGTGGACATGTAAAAAAGGCAGAAATTTTTGGCCTCAGATACATTCAGTTATTCAGGGGACTTAAAAATTAATATTGAATTGAAACCAGAACTTTTCCTCTTGGGACTGATGAATAGCGTTAGAAAAAAGTCATGGAACACTGTTTTTATGAATGGTAAGTGAAGCAAGATACTTGTATATATAAAGCTGGAAAATCTGGCAATAGCTATAACAGGAATGGTTAGTAATGATGAAGAAATTTCTAACTTGTTTTATTAAAGAAAAGATAATATCTACATTCACCTGAAATTTCTTATGGATTTTTTGCATAAAACAAAAAAATAGACAGAATGGATAACAGAAAAAAAGAATCATGATCTAATCTTAGAGGAAAAAATGTTTAAACTATCACTGTATTTATAACCACCAAGAAGAGGATTGGAAGCAACTTCTTTATATCTTTCTTGTCTCTCTTTTTTTCTTCTTTCCTTTTTACTTTTTACCTCCTTACTTTTTCTCTTTTTTTGCACCTTTAGCTTTATTTTCCTTCATTTCTTCCTTTTTCTTCCTTTTTCTACTTTAGTTTGCATTGGTTCTTATTGTTGTTTAAAATTATATATAGTTTTTATATATACAAATTAATCACCAAGAAGGAAATAGTTAGGTAGGATTCCCCAAACATAAAAGGATATATTCCGTGGTACCTGTCTCATTTGCTTTCTCTATATCCAGCAATCTTTTTTTTATTATTATTGAAAGTTTTTAAAGATTTACAAACAATTTCCCCACCCCTCCTCCCCCACCCGGACTTCCCAGAGCAAAATACAAGGTATAGCATTTAACAAACATAAGCTAACATATACAAACTATCTATACACTCCTATCTCCCTCTTGCACTTTAACTCCCCTTTGCATGACTAAATATTAAAATTCCCTTAAATATCTTTTTTTCTTCATTCATAAGCTTTTTGAAACTTCTTAGACCCATAATTTATTTTGAATATAGTCAATCCATCTTCTCCATTCCAATATATCTCTCTCATTTGAATACTCCTTCAAATATGCTAAAATTTTTACCATCTCCGCTAAATTCACTACTTTTAATGTCCATTCTTCAATAGCAGATAGATCTTCCTTCTTCCAGTACTGCATCACCAAGAGTCTGGCTGCAGTTATTAAATTCAAAATCAAATTAGTCTCTATAATTGTACAACCTGTAATTATGCCCAATAAAAACAACTGTGGGGTAAACTTTATCTTCTTTTTAAGAATATTTTGCATAATCCACCATATTTTTACCCAAAATGCCTTGATTTTCTTATATGTCCACCATATATGATAATATGTGGCATCATCACACTTACATCTCCAGCATTTAGATTGTAAACTTGGATATATACAAGCTAACTTTTTAGGGTCCAGATGCCATCTATAAAACATTTTATAGAAATTTTCTCTCAGGTTTTGGGCTTGCGTAAATTTTACATTTCTAATCCATATTTTTTCCCACATTTCCATCATTATTGGTTCCTCAATATTTTGTGCCCATTTTATCATACAGTCTTTAACTAACTCCGTTTCCAAATCTATCTCTATCAATGCATTATACAACCTTTTTATATGCATTTGACTTTGGTCTCTAATTTGTTTTACCAAGTTTTCCTCATTTTGCAAGATACCAATTTTCTGATCCTCTTTCCATCTAGCTTGCAGTGTCTGTACTGAAACCAAGTTTGAATTATCCTTTCTTCTTTTAATACATTCAAAGACTTTAACTGCAATATTCCTCCTTCCATAATAAGAAGCTCTTTGTAAGTGATCACATCTTGTTTTTGTTCTACACTTATATTCTCTATCGCATGTCTAGGTATTGTCCATATAGGTTTTTGATTTTTTAGTTTATATTGATACTTTTTCCAGACACATAATAATGCATTCCTTAATATATGACTTTTAAAAGTCTTATCCATCTTTTTATCATATAATAAATATGCGTGCTATCCATATACCAAATCATATCCCTCAATATTCAATATTCTCTCTTCTGTTGAGTTAATCCAATCACTAATTGCTGAAAGGGCAGCTGCCTCATAATACAATCTCAAATTGGGTATTTTGAGACCTCCTCTTTCACGTATATCTTGCATTATTTTTTGCTTTATTCTCGGTCTCTTCCCTGCCCAAACAAAATTACTAATACCCTTCTGCCATTCCTTCAAATTTGCATCTTTTTTAAGTATTGGTATCATTTGAAAAAGAAATAAAAACTTTGGCAAAACATTCATTTTTACTGCTGCTATTCTTCCCAACAAAGACAGTTGTAATTTTTTCCAGTTTTCCATCTCTTTCTGTATTTTTTGCCACAAAGGTTCGTAATTGTACTTATATAATTTCACATTTGAAGTCATAATATAGGCCCCTAAATATTTAGCCTTCTTTACTATTTCAAATCCTGTTTCTATTTCTTCTTTTTGGCTTATAGTCATATTTTTAGTTATCATCTTTGTTTTGCCTGCATTTATTTTAAATCCAGATACTTGTCCATATTGATTAATTATATCCAGCAATCTTGTCAGAACTTTATTCAGTGTACCAGTTAAAATATAATGAAGAAATCATTTATCTGTATCCTCCACTAGATGTTACAATGATAAATCCCAATTTTATTAAAGAAAGTAACTTAATCCACACAGAATCTAATGTTTTATCAAAAATCACTTACCATATTTTAGCATCTTTTTTAGCCAATGAATTAAATTGTTGAAATGATTGATATAAAAAGGAAATATTCCAGTTTTATACAATCTATTTAATTTATTTTTGTCTTGGAAACTTCCAAAAATTAGAATTTCAAACAATGTTCTATTTTATAATATTTTCTAATATTTGAAAATAATTATAGCCAGCAAAATGAGCAAGAAAATTTAATTTTATGTTGTTTTTAATCATAGTGGTTATGGTAGGAAATTTACAACTTTGTTTCCATATAATCCATCTGATTCCTCCTTCTCCATTCTAAACTACTGTATATAAGGTCACATCTACATAACAGATAAATTTAAAATTAGAATAAAGTTACAATGATTAATCAGAAGTGAAAACACAATTACATTCCTGATTAAGTTGTATTTTCTCAATTTATTCATTTTGTTAAAAAAAAAGACAGTGTACTAAGTTTAACATATTGATATTATCCTTCTTTATAAAATGGGAAAAATGCAAAATGTATATTAAAAATCATTTTTACCACTTCATCACAGTTGTACATCCTTGACAAGCAAAAAACCAGAAATGTACAGTTATGGCTGCAAAGACCTTAACTATCCCTAGTTTGTCAAATATGTTCAACATTTTCACCAGTTAAAGATAAAGAATCTCTTTGGACTATCCCATCATGAATGTTCCCTAGAAGCCCTGGAAATCTTGATGGCAGTGTGGTTGTCTATGAAGACCATCTTCTGGGAGAGTTGCGGGCTTCCTTGTGTATCTGGTTGCCCACTGGAAAAACAGACTGCTGGACTAAGTGGACTGGGCATCTGATCCAGCTGGGAATTATTTGTGTTATCTTCTGCCTAACTGCCTTCAAAAAAAATTCTCAGCTTATCAACAGTTCTTCTTAAAGCCTGGTGAACTTCTTTATTTCTTAAAGTATAGATGAGGGGATTGGCCAGAGGAGTCAGGATTGTATAAAAAATGGAGAAGATTTTATTGAGGTGCCTCAGAGTTGGGGTGTCTGGCAATATATAGACAATGATTAAGGTGCTGTAAAAAAGACAAACCACCATAAGATGAGATGAACAAGTTGAAAAAGCTTTCCGCCTTCCTATAACAGATTGGATTTTTATGATACTGCCAATGATACAAATGTAAGAACTGAAGGTTAGAAAAAATGGAGCAATAGTAAAAATGAAAGACAAGAGAAGAACAATGAGCTCAAATAAGCTAGGATCACTGCAAGACAGTTTTTTCAATGGACTTAAATCACAGAAATAATGATCTATCACATTAGGACCACAGAACGAAAACTGAGCTATCAGAAAGACAATAATGCTATTAGCCATAAAACCATTTATCCATGCTACAGCTATAAGCTGGAAACAAATTTCTTTATTCATTAGAGAAGTGTAGAATAAAGGTCTACATATTGCCAAATATCGGTCATAAGACATTGCTGCAAGAAGAAATGTTTCTACACCTACACAAGAGCCAAATAAATAATATTGGAATAGACAGTTTCTCACAGAAATAGTTCTGTCTCCACCTAATAAATCAGATAACATTTTTGGTAAAATAGTTGAAGAATAGAAAATCTCCACACAGGACAAATTTCCAAGGAAGAAGTACATTGGGATATGAAGGTGTTGGTTAGCTGCAACTAATATAATGATGATGATGTTTCCAATTGAAGTCACAAGATAAATCATCAGGAAGAGCAAAAAAAGAAAAGGCTGCAGTTCAATAGGATTCCCTAATCCTAAGAATAGGAATTTTGTGATGCCTGTCTCATTTCTGTTGTCTATATCCAACATTTCTTTTGATTAATAAGTATTTTACCAAAGTTAGAATATAATTTATGTATAATCTAGTGTAGTGTAGAATATAATCTAGTGTAGAACAACAATAGTGTGCTCCACAAGATAAATTATAATTATGAAACCGAACTTTATTGTAAAAAGCAATTTTAGTCTTCACAGAATTGAAGGTCTTCTCTAAAAATGAATCAGAAGTTCTTTTCTCTGTGTTTTGGCTAACAAGTGAAATTGGCAAAAGAAGAAAACACTTTTTCATCTGGTTTTATTCAGTGTATGTGCTTGGAAGATATGCCCTAGGAAAATAATGAGAATTACAGTGAACATCAAACATTAAACATATAGCAATTGTAGTTTAGACCTGTGCCATTTTTTATGACAATGGTGATGGTAGGAAAGATACTACTCTGTTTCTCTGTGATTGTCCCATATGTCTTCATCTCTAATGTATAAAACTATAAAAGATTATATCTACATAATAATAAATTAAGCTAACAACTAACAATAGTGGAAATGATTTTATAACAAAGAAATATATACAGAACTCGGAATAAGATGCTATTTGACCTAACTGAAACAGTGATACTGTCATTTTTCATAATGAAAGTATAATTAGCAAAAAAAAGTTTTTTTTCTAAACTAGTGGTTATGGTGACAAATTCTTTTCCTTCTCCATCATATAAATCATCATATTAAAAAATTTGCACAAAATTGTAATAGCTGAACCATTAGAAAAGCTAATGGTTGTTTCACACAAAAGAAACAACCAATAAAAATCACATTTATGAGTGGATGATGGTCACCAATTTAAGAAAGAAGAAAACTTATTAATAGCTGCTGATTATAAAGAGTATTACTTATTGAAAAAGAAAAGCATCATACTTTTCAATTTCAGGTTCTGGAGAACACAACTGAAGCATTGTAAATTTGAACTTGATCTAGCATTTAGAAGTCAGGTACATCCCTGGCTCACTGCTTGAAAATATAAAGCAATCCAACTTGAATCTTCTTAAGTCTTTTTCAACATGCTTCTTGAATAAGGATGAAAAGAATATCCTTCCTTAGTAAAAACTGGAAAAAAAAAACCCCATACAATTGAAATAAAAACCAGTTAGGAATCTTCTTGAATGGCGAAAGAACCAATAATAAATTTAGAATTAAATAAAAACTAAATCTTGATGTTATTAAAGAGTACTTAGCTTTATACATCATACAGTGTTAAAGGGTTCAATTTGAGGAATACACTATTGATAGAAACACCTTACAAAGACTGCTGAAATAGTGGACACTGAAGGTAGAATAATCAGTTACAGAAGATATCATCAATTCTAATTTTTTTTCCTAAAAGGCATAAATTAATAAACCTGGATTGAATGCTTTAGTACTACAAATATTGACACAACCAGCAATTATTTGAGTTTAAGGTGCTCACTTAACACTACAATGATTCATTGAATGGGATCTCCAGAAATACCACTATGTCATCCCCACAATAACAAAGATGTTTTGTTCAGAATATATTTTTTTTTCCTTGCCTATTGTCATAAAAAGCATAAATATACAAAGACCATATCCTTCTAGAATGTGATTCTGTCTTCCTTGATATTTAAGGGAATCTTACTTCAGCATCATCTTTGCCCTTTTTCAAACAGTGTGACTGAGTTCTTCGTATTTCATTGCAGTACTTATTTCAATGATTTTGCTGACATGCCTTGATGCTTCTGCTAGTTAATAACCATTTGCAGATAAAATATGGTGAAGACAATTTTGCAATAGTAAAACTATGTAAATACTATTAAGAGTTTGTAAAGAAATAGCAATAGCAATTAGACTTGTATACTGCTTTACAGTGCTTTCTAGCAATCTCTAAGCAGTTTACAGCATATTGCCCCCAACAATTTTGGTCCTCATTTTACCCACTTTGGAAGGATGGAAGGCTGAGTCAACCTTGAGCCTGGTGAGATTTGAACTGTCAAATAGCATGTTTGATTCTATCACTGTAAGTAGAGTACTGTTTTGCGTGTGATCTGGTAACCAAGAAGATATTTGTATTTGCATTCAGCTTTTGCAATAGACTTTCATAGCATTGTTTAATTTATCAAGATTATCATTTTTTCTTCCTTTTATTTTGCTTATTAAGTAAGTTGAATTAATTATTCAATTTATATATGCCTGAACATATGTGCATAAAAGTTCTAGTTGGTGACCATAATTGTTGACAAGAGTCCTGTCTTCTTCTTGTTAGCCTTCCTGTAAAATATATTGCTTTGTATGAGAAAATGAACTAAATATGAAAACATTAATTTCAACAGAATGATGTTTCTTGTTAATACAATAAGTGGTCATTTCTTTTCTTAGGATGATGTTTTCTAAAGTTTAATTATTGTAGTGTAACATGAATATATTCTTGATTTATCTGCTTCTTTGGGCAAATTGCATTTGACCAGATATATAGATGTATAACAGATCAAGCGGCTATATAAATTGAATAAATAATAAATAAATCCCCCAAACTGGATATTTAGATCCATTCAAGGACAGCGCCAAATATTTCTCTAGACATCAGTACAGGAAAAAAACTTCTCTTTTGTTTAATGTGGCCTAATCTAGCTTTATTTAATACATAACTGCTTTATTTCTTTTAAAATTATTTGCTAAATTGCAAAATAAATTCAGTGGCTGGGCTCCTATACAAGAGTAAACTATAAACTACTGTATTATTTGCAGAGCATAATCCTAATTCCCCAGATCAAGTGGAATTAAAGCGATATCATGATATAAATTTTATAGTACTTACTAAGATTTAGGAAGCCAACAAATATTTTAGTGAAAAAGAACATTAGGAGAAGAGTACCATCTTTCCAAAATCCATAGAACTGTCTAAAATTAATTAGCAGCAAGTTACTGCATCATTTATTGATGTCCCAAAGAATCAATACTGTTTTTCCCCCTCCAAATTATTCCTCTAGGTGAGCTAGAGCATGTTCTGCTTTGAGATCAAATTATTTCTAAAATAGCATTTGATAAACATTTAAAATAATTAACCCTGGGAGATCTGATGCTGCTTTTCTGATGCCATTTGATTAGGAACTAAAAAGGAGTCTTGGGATTTCTCTTTTAGTCAGCATTTTCTAATTCTGAAGAATTGTTAACCCCTTTGCAATATTATTTGGGCAATTCATCCTGAGAATCCATAGGCTCACATTTATGTACTAAATTAGTAATAAAACTAACATATACCTTTTATTGCTAGCATTCTGAAAATTTTACTTTATCTCTAATCTCAAGAAAAAGTAGGACCTGTAGACTTTGCATGTGCTTCAAAGATCAGATGGGTTGCTTTGAGAGGTATTTATAATGATACCACCAGGTCAGAGGTGGGTTTCAGCAGGTTCTGACCAGTTCTTGGACCAGTAGCGGAAATTTTGAGTAGTTCGGAGAACCGGTAGTAAAAATTCTGACTGGCCCTGCCCCCCTCTATTCTCTGCCTCCAGAGTCCCAGCTGCTCGGGAGGAAATGGGGATTTTGCAGTAACCTTCCCCTGGAGTGGAGAGGGAATGGAGATTTTATAGTATCCTTCTCCTGTCACTCCCACCAAGCCATACCATGCCCACCAAGCCACACCCACAGAAATGGTAGTAAAAAAAATTTGAAACCCACCACTGCACCAGGTCCTGATTATTAGTTTGCATAACTGCAAGCATTATCCTAGAAGGGAGGGGATTGGCCTCTACTCCCGCTAACTTCCATCATTTATTTTCCATCCACTGGAACAACTTGCCTGCAGAAGTTGTGAATGCTCCAACACTGGAAATTTTTAAGAAGATGTTTGATAACCATTTATCTGAAATAGTGTAGGGTTTGCTGCCTGGGCAGGGGGTTGGACTCGAAGGTCCCTTCCAACACTGTTATTCTATTCTATTCTATCCTGGCTACCAAACCAATTTCCATTCCCTTAAAATAATTCTCTGAATCTTTCTGTATCCCAGATAGGACTACAACAGAGCCTCGATGTCTGGAAACTTACTGTCAGTCTGAAATGTTGAAAATCAATCACACGAAAAAAAAAGTTATTAAGCAGTGAGCTAACTTCTCCCATATCTCATTATTATATTAGACTAGAAAACCCATGACCTCTTGGTTATTGTTACAGATATATATTTAATAAATAAATAAATAAAAATTTCCTTGACAGATTCTTCAATGCCTTCAGCAATGCCAGTGCTTCTAATATACTTTTTCTGTGGAAAAGTTCTTTAAAATCTAGGGAGATACTCAGAGATGTATCTGCCTTGAAAATAGCCTATGTAAAGCCAGTCAAACATTAGCAGTTGATCATAGGAAATGTTTGGCATTATGTCATATTTTTTTATGATATTAATTTTATGATATTAATAAAAGAGAATATTTATATTTCAGAATTGAATTATGGGTTCTTTGATGCTCTCTGAGCTTTGTTGGGTTTTTTTTTCTTGCAGATCTTTCATTAAATAAAATTAAATAACATCTTCAGTTTTAGAAGGAAGTGGGATTTGCTCTCATTTTTTTAATGATAATTTTACAAAATGTTTTATTAAATTCACCAAATGTCAATTCCACAGGAATTGTAGCTTTATTTGAGGTGACTTCATTGTGATCATACCACTATCTGATCTGACTAGTGCATTGCACACTGCATGGTGATGCTATTAAAAACCACAAAGAAGCTTGAATTCTTGGAAAAAGTAGTGTGCCTGTACTCAAGGGTATTTACCAGTGGAATACTGTATATTAAGTTGTCCTGCAAACTCTACATTCACTACTCATTAGCTTATGCGCACAGTTGAAAATGCTGATTTAAAATTGTAAAGTCTTTTATGAACTTGTGTCAAATTACCACTTTAATTTTGTCAGGAGAAAGAACTGGTTTGGGGGAGGTGTGTGGTAAGGCTGAAGCCCAGAAGCAGGGGTGAAATACTATCGGTTCAGACCAGTTCAGGCAAACCAGTAGTAATAAAAGCTACTGGTTCCAGCAAACTGGTAGTAAAAAAAATGCTACGGTTCAGACAAATTGGTATTTCTGATGATCAGCTGTGCCGTGTGATTTATATTTGCTAGAAAGCAGGAAATCCTAGCGAATCTAAATCACGCAGCACAGCTGTTCCCCCCCTCACTGTTCTACTTACCTTAGAAAATGCTTCTTAAGCCTTCTTTTTCAGTGCTGCATGGTAGCGCCTGTGGTGCTCATGCACACGAAGCATGCATTTTTTTAAAAAAATTGATTTATATGCCGCCCTTCTCCGGAGGTGTGCAAAGCATATGCATTTGGTGTGCAAAGCACATGCGTGCATGAAGCATACATTTGGCGCACATTACGTATGCGCCTACAAAACAAACCGAGAGTGAAGCAAACTGGTAGCAGACCTCAGAGCATTTTACCACTGCCCAGAAGTATTATTTTTAGTGTTTTAGCATTGGTTCCAGGCTTCTGGAATTGTTTTTCAATGTAGATTTGTTTCTTTCTAACATTATCTTCCTTCCAGAAGAAGTTGAAAATAGAGATTTTCTGGATGGCTTTTGAGGTCTGAAGCCATAGGTATTGGTTTTTTTTTAAAAAAAAAATTGATTTATATGCTGCCCTTCTCCAGAGACTCAGGGCGGCTTACAATGCGTTAAGCAATAGCCTTCATACTTTTGTATATTTATACAAAGTCAGCATATTGCCCCCACAAACTGGAGCCTCATTTTACCTGCCTTAGAAAGGATGGAAGGCTGAGTCAACCGTGAGCCTGGTGAGATTAGAACTTGCAGTAATTGCAGGCAACTGAATGTTAATTACACTGCTTTAGTCTGCTGCACCACGAGGCTCTGTTTAGGAGGAAGGCTATTATATTTGCAAAAAAAAAAAAAAATAGGTTCTATTTATTGTGTGTTCTTCTTTTTGTTAGCTTCAGACAGTCTTATCTAATAGCAGTGGGCTACAGAGTTGATAAATAAATAAAACTCCAGAGAAAGAAGTGTTTTGCATTATTTGAAGCTTACTTATTTGCCCTATTACAAAACATGAAATATATAGCAATAATACACATAATCCACGTATTTCTTATAAAAGAATGATTTTCACTCCAGAGAGTAAGAGAAAATCTGTGCTTTATTTCAAAATGTAAACGGTGTATTTGGAGCAAGCAATATCACTATAAAATCATAATAGACAATAACAAAAATCACCTGAACTGATACAGCGACACATGATCCAGTGGCAGGCAGTATAATGGGACAATGCCCAATTTCTTTTCCTCAGGAAAATAACCTCATTATGATGTCACAATAGCATCACTCTGGTTCTTTAAATTCAGAAGTAGAAGAGCCTGACCAGATGGCATCTCAGTCTCTAGCTTAAGAGTGATAAAAGAGAGTTCACTGATAGAAAACATCTTGAAGAAACACAGTCCAAGCTGAGGAAACTGAATCAGAGCCTGAATAAACAATGAGCGCTCAGTGCATCACCTTATAAGACATATGCATACAGGAACATTTCAATGAAAAACCTACAAAAGTAGATATTCTAAACAATAAGGGAGCATAGATAATTCAGAAATATCGTTTCCAAAGTCAAAAGAAAGCTAAAAAAATGTTATGTAAATCATAGCTTATTGTACGTGGGAAGGAATCCAAATATTCTTGTCATTTTTTTGCAAAAGTATCAGATTCTTCAGTTATTATGTAAGAGCACAGGAAACCTGCTTCAAAAATTATTTTTTGTACTGGTAATATCTTATAAATATCTTTGCACTAGTAGTATCTCCCGTTTGCTTCAAGCAGGACATATAAAGATTTAAGATGAAATAGAGGCAGCTATAGGTTCATGTAATTACAAGATGTTCATGACATTAACTATTTTCTACGTACCACTACTATTTTTCTGTTTTGAAAGAACAGACCTTCCTATTTAAATGGAAGGCATTAATATTTCCTAGGTGAAATTCTTGGACAGGAAAAAATAACAATGAAACAGCTGGAATGGGAAGATTTCTAAATGAGATTTTTCCATACAATAAGTTAAGGAAAAGTTACATTGATTTGATGAAACATTGAAATCAGAGGAAAGAAGAAAAATGGACTGATACTAGGGAATCTGTCTGATAAGAAATATAATCTATCCAGTTCAATTTGATTTGTTATAGCTCTTTTGAGAAGTATCGCATTCTCATGAAAAGTAGAGTCAACCAATTTAGGATTATTGCTGATGCCTTTTATATGGTAAGTTTTGATTATTAATTATTTCAGTATGGTTCATTCTGAAGTACACACATAAAGCATGATTATTAGAACCAATAATTGCCTAATTTGTTAACATTCCTGGGCCTGCTGTCAAATGTTTCTGTGTCTTTGGGTAATATGTATATGTCTGTTTCTGTGTGTATTAAACACCCTTATGTGCAAAAAGTATGCCCTGATATAAGCGTGGGATTTTCAAACTATGTTGGTTGCATTCCCTAATGCCTCACAAAGCAATTTCAATATGGCAAAATTATACCATATCTTCCTAAAAGTACCACTTTCCATTGAGATATGAGGAATAGTTGCAAAAGAAAAAGATAACCCCCTTTATTACTTGCTAAGGCACCGAAGGTCATTTATATTAGGACACAATTTAACAGAATCTCCAAAGCTTATATACTCTGCAGAACTTGGTCAAACAAACATGGACCTGTTCAGTAACATACAAGGACAAGACCAGAGATGATATTCAGCCAGTTTGTACCGGTTTGGGCAAACCAGTATTGGAAATCATGGGTGGGCCTGCCCTCCAGCCCCGGCTGTATGCAGTCCTATTTAGGCACATTTTCGAGGCTGGGTGCACGCATGGAAGGCGTGCAAGCGAACAAAGCACATGCACAGAAGGCCAGGCACATGCGCAGAAGGTACACACGCACACAAAGTGAGTGTGCATGCACGCAGTGAGCCAGTGGTAAGAATATTGGAAACCCACCACTGAACCAAACCCCAAACATACAAATGGGGTTACATTTATCACAGGATTGCAAGGAAATACAAATGTGTGAATACATGGTGGTTACAAAGCATTGTCATAGGGGGTAAGCCCTTTGTACAAATAATACATTTGTAATACATGCTGAATTTTTTTTCACTAACTAAATAAATTAAACTTCTTTAATACATCTTGTCAAACTTTGGTTATTAAGCAACGGTTATTGTATTTAAATTTTTTCCACATTTTTTCTGTTGCTCTGGAACAAAACTCAATATGGTGGGTTTCTCAATATTTTTTACTATTTACAATCCTATCACAAAAAATTTTGACCACTAAAAGTAGGTATATCTATATAAAAATAATATTTTAGGCATATATAACAATAGAATAAAATCAATCAAAATAAATAATCATAGTAAAACACATAATATTTTTTTCTTTTTGATAATTTTATTAAAATTATATCAAATAGATAAAACTAACAAAGAAACCTACTACAAATATATATAATTTGGGGTTTTTTTTTCTATAATAGTTTTCTGTTTTTTAACAAAGTAAAAGTTGTAAGAAGTAAGACAATTCTCAGATGCAATTTAAACACAACTTCAGTAATTAATTTATTTAAGGTTATATGAAAAATCTACAAAAAGTCCAGCTAAGAGAATGTATTAAATATTGTAGACAAAAATAAACTATGCAGAGAAATATCCAAATTCTGCTAAAAAGAATAGCAACAACTTTCAAATCTGTTTTAAAAGAAATCATTGAAAGAGATGCCCATACGATAAAAAAGAGTTAGATCAAGCTCAGATAAAGCTGGAGAAGATGAAAAGTCAGTTGCATTTGGACTCTGTCATAAATTAAAGTCTTTCAACCATGGTCCTAGCTCAAACTCTCAGGCAATTCTAATGAACAGAATAGCACTTTATTACTGACAACTGATTGTCATGTTTTTGTTAAAATTTGATTGCCAAAGAATTGAAAAGCAAATGCCAGTATCAAGTGACAAATGACAAAAAAATCATCATTTTCCCAAAATTTCGTCTTAATGCTTTATGAACTTCTTTGTTTCTCAAAGTGTAGATAAGAGGGTTAACTAAAGGAGTCATGACTGTGTAGAAAATGGAAATGATTTTATTGAGGTATCTTAGGGTAGAGGTGTCTGGTAATGCATAGGCAAAAAATAATGTGCCATAAAAGAGGCAAACTACCATGAGATGAGATGAACATGTTGAAAAGGCTTTATGCCTTCCTGTGGTAGATTTGATATTTATAATAGTGATGATGATGCAAATGTAAGAAGTGAGGGTCAACAGGAATGGGGGAATTGTGAAAACAATGGTCATGCAAAAAGTAAAGCGTTTGAACAGACTTGTGTCACTACAGGAGAGTTTCATCAGTGGATATAAATCACAAAAGTAATGATCTATTACATTAGGCCCACAAAAGGTTAATTGAGCCACAACAGTTACAAGAATGACATTAAATATCAAACTGTTTATGCCTATTGCAACCATGAGTTGGAAACAGAATCTGCTGTCCATAATAGAAGGATACTGTAAAGGTCTACAAATTGCCAAATAGCGATCATAAGACATTGCAGCTAAAAGGTATGTTTCTATTGATGCACAAATGCAGAAGAAATGATATTGGGCTAGGCAGCCATTCATGCTAATAGTTCTCTCTCCAGTCAGCAAATTGGTCAACATTTTGGGCAAGAAATTAAAGCTGTAGCAAGTATCCAGGCAAGACAAATTTGACAGGAAAAAATACATTGGGGTGTGAAGATGTCGATCAGCCACAACTAGCAGAAATATGAGGAGGTTCCCAAATATTGTCATTAGATAAATCACCAAGAAGAACCAGAAAAGGAAAGGTTGCACCTCAGGGAGATTCCCAAAACCAAGAAGGATAAATTCTCTGATACTTGACTGGTTTTCCTTTTCTATCCCCAGCATTTCCATTTAATGAAATGTCACATAGGTTCTAGAATATATAACAAGAAGGGGACAAGTTCAAATATGAAAGTATAAAGCACCCATTCCATTCAAGTATTCAGTAATGAGGAAAGAAGAAGAATACCCTGAGAATGTACTGTAGGTGGCTGATGTTCACCACTATTCTCATCAGAGAACAGGAAGATTAGCTCTAATATGATGTGCCTAAAAGGAAGAAAGTTACCCCTAGTCCTCATACCTGCTATGTAGTGGAGATGAGGCATTCAAGTTATATTACAATGTATGTTATGCACATCTTTTTTTCCTTCTCCCTCCTATCTATTTCCTGTTGTTTTCCATATGCTTCTTTATGATTTTTCTAAATGAAATATGTATCTGTGCCTTCAGATTTTTGGGGATAGTTTGCCATTGCTTTCTTCCTAAGACTGAAAGAGAACAACTGGATCATGTTCACCCAGTTTGTTTGTGCCTAAGGCAGAACTAGAACTCAAATTCTATTCACACTCACAGGTGCTATTCTGATACCTTAAGCACTACACCAAACTGAGTCTCTTAAACGAAACAGATAAATCTACAATATCAGGTCACTTTCCTTGAAAACTATGTGAAATTCTCAAAGTAACTTTTATCTAGTTATGTACAAACTGACTACACTTGAATATCTGGTTATCTCTCAACATCCCATACTGCATTCATTGCTTTAAATAAAGCTTTTTTGAAAATGAAATTGCTCTTGGAATAAATCAAAAGATAAATAACTGATGAGGACAGTACTTGAAGAAAGGTGAATCTTAATCTTAACACATTCTTGTACAAGAGTTGTTGTCAATTGGTCTGGAACATTGAATACACTGTAATTATATTTATTTGATTGTATAAGTTTGAAATCCAGTGCAACACAGTTCTTGTGAAATCAGGAGTGAAATAATTTTGTCCACATATTTTTATCTCAAAATATAAAATATAGAACATCAGTATATTGAAAAGTTTGTCATGCATATACTTTTAGAGTCACTAGATTACAATATATTCTTCTGAAACTTGAAATAAAAATCAATAAGTACACAAGTATTTATTTCTCTAGTCTACCCCTAAAACATCTAATCTGTTTGTTTGTTTGTTTATTAGATTTATATACTGCCCTACTCCTGAAGGACTTGGGGCTGTGAACAGGCACAAAATAAAATACATAAATACAAAAATTAGAAGCAGAAATAAAATCAGATTAAACAATTTAGCCCAAGACAAATTTAAAACATCCCAATAATTTAAAAAACAGATTTAAAACAGATTTAATCTGCAGCCTCACAATTTCTCATAGTTCATGTAAACAGTGGTCTTGAGAAGCAAATATATTATTTAATGAAGAAGAAATGAATTCCCTATGCAGGACTAAATTAACCTCTACAGAATGTTTTAGTCAATAAAATCAAGCATGCACACTAAAATATATTCTAAGTCATTGTGAGATAATGTAATACCTCTTTGCAAGCATCCAAATGTTTATCTTCCCCAAAGAATAATGCCAAATGTTTCACCAAAATTCATCTGGGAGAAAAAGAGTCCAAACTCACTTGGTCAAACTAACCCACTAGTCCAGGCTAAACCCTGGATTCCCTGTGTATAATGCAAATGATGTTCACAATTGAGTAATTCAGAGGAGCTATACTGATGCCTAGGAGTAAACTATAAATTATGCTTTGTGATCAACATACATTAGGCTTTCAGATTAGTCTGAACTAAAATGACATAATGATATCATTTACTACATTTTATGAAGTTAGTCAATATTTTAATAAAAAAGAATATCAGAAAAAGAACATCTTTCCTCTGAAATCTGAAGTTGAATTTATCTTCAGCAAGATATTGGTTTCTTTAAACCACATCCCATTGAGTCAATATATTTTCCTCCTAATTACAGCTCAAGAATCTGCCCTCTTGGTAAGTTGGAACATTTTGTGCTATGAGATGGAAAAATTTCTAAAACAGTTTTTTTTAATGCAATAGTTAATCCCAGAAGATTCATTTCTACTTTTCTGATGCAATTCATTTATAAATCCCTAAAGACTGCTGTGTTGTTAACAACTTACTAATTCTGAAGACTAATTAACTCATTTGTGTACTACTTGGGCAATGTATCCTGAGAATCCATAAGGTCACATTCATGCTTTATAATGAACCTATTCTGAGTCTTCTATTGTTAGCATGTTGAAGAGCCCTGCTTATCCTTAACCTTAGAAAAAGCAACAATTGAAGAAACTAAATTTCCTTCAAGGATCAGAAGCAAAAATTATCTTTGCTACCTGCAGGTTGCCTATCATTCCAAGCATTATATTTTATTTTTCTCTTAGAATATTCTGCAATTTCAATTTTCCTTATTTCCTCTTTGAATCTTCACTAAAATCTTGAATACAGCCACAGTGAAGTATAGGGAGAGGATCTCTATGTTCTATGCCTTGATGAGAATAATGATGATTTTACATTTACACATCCTGAGATTTATCACTATGAATCTTTAAATATTGATCTTGCAAAAGATCAAAATCTTATGTCTCAGAAAAAAGATAGGATATTTCCCCCTTTGGTTTATTTAATTGAATAGTGGGTCCAATAAGCATGGTAAGCCATCCTGAGTCTTCGGAGAAGGGCAACATATAAATCAATCAAACAAACAAACAAATAATAGAACAAAGTAGTGTATGTGGTACAAAACTTTGTTGCACTATCACCTTAAATAATCGCTGCATTCTGCATTCTATTAGATTGCCTCTGCACCAGGGGTGAAATGTAAAATCCGGTTCTGTTGGTGTGGCTTGGTGGGGGGGGGGGGGACTTTTCAAAGCATTTTTTCTAATGCTCAGAAAAAATCAGAGATCAGAGAACTCAGCTGGGAT
Source organism: Ptyas mucosa (assembly GCA_012654045.1). Lineage (NCBI taxonomy): Eukaryota > Metazoa > Chordata > Lepidosauria > Squamata > Colubridae > Ptyas > Ptyas mucosa. The sequence continues at coordinate 316,624 of WNWU01013919.1, read as the reverse complement.
CGTCAGTAGAGTCTCTTTTAAAAATGCCTCTCGGACTTCCGGTTGCACCGTAGTCATTGACGGTCACTCCTTTGGGAGTGCTAAGCCCGCGATCTCGTTAAAGCCCTAGAACAGAGAAAATCAGCTGTCTAGCAGCTTGGAAACTTTCCCCCTGGGAAAAGGGGGAAAAAAGAGCAGCCAGACATGGGTAGAGCTCCCCAAGAGCCCCAGGAACAGCTCTGGGGCTTGAAGGGTGAGAGGTCCCTGGAAGCCCAACAGATCTCTGGATCCGGGACACTTCTGCTTTAAGCAGAACAAGACGCTGCGAACACCCTTGCAACAATCTTTCAAAGTACTGGATACAAAAGCAGGCAGAGCAAAGGCAGGAGCAATCATAATTGCAATACCAAACTTTAACTCTGAATGTGTATTACATACTTCCTTTTGGACTATTAAGGGAAGAAAGTGAAAGGAAATGGTGCTGGAGTTTTAATAGGGTGTGGAAGTGAAAGTTAAGAGCAAAGTATTGTCTAGCGCTGACATCCCCATTTAAAACTATTGGACTTTACTTTAAAAGAACGAAGACTCAAAATTAAAATAGCCAAATTTTAAATTTTATTGAAAACTGGAAATTAACCTGATTTAGTGGCCTTATTGTTTTGGCTGTTGCAAAAGTAAATTAAAATTGAAAATTTGAAAATGGCTTCAAGGCAAATAAAAACGGTTGCGCCTAAAAGTGCTGGGGGATCCCCTGCCCAACTATCTAAATTGCGATCTTTGTCAGCTCCAATGGAACCACAAATATTAACATTGGAAGCTTTGCAGGGAGTTTTAAAGATACAAGCTTCTGCTTTGGAGCAAAAAAATACCTCTGTCTTTGAAGAAAAAAATGTGAGATGTAGCTGAAGAGATGGCAGAAATTAAAGAGGTAATTCAAATTTGAAATAAGGGAATCAGAGAAGATATTGTTCTGGCATTTCAGGGTCTGGCAAGCCATATTGAAGAGCTGGATGAAAGAGTGGATGAAATTAATCAATATAATGTAAACTTGGAAAATAAAATGGGCGAGGTCCAGACAAAGATGGAGAGGGCAGACCTTGAAGTGATAATGATACAATACAGGGAGATGGAGTTTGCCCTGAGAATAAGAGGCCTGAGAGAAAATAATCAAGAGAATTTGCGAGAGATCTTTGCTGAAGCCTTTGCACAGATAAGTGGAGAACAAAAGGTAGATCTTGAAGGCCAAATTGACAAAATTTATCATGTTAATTCATGGGTTGCCAGACAGAAGCACTTATCAAGAGATATTGTAATTTACTTTGCAACAAGGAGGATACAAAATGAAATTTTACAAGCTTCTTATAAAAATAAACTTCAAGTGGCAGGGCAGGAGGTTGTGATATTGAAAGAAATTCTCCCCAAAATATTGAGAACCAGAAAGGACTATGCTTTCTTGGTGGAAGAATTGAGAAAACACCAGATATAGTACAGATGGGAGGTTCCAGCTGGATTAGTGGTGAATTACGCAGGAGAAAGATATCCTCTCAACACAGTATGGAAGGCAAGAGATTTTTACATAAATGTATTAAAGGTCAGATGCCCATCCTCTCCAGAGGCCAGAAGAGGAAAGGAAGCAGTCGAGGCAAAAAAAGGGGAGAAAAAAGAAGGAGGGGTTTTGATTAATCAAGGAGATTTAATACAACTTTCGGGCACTGTTCAAGCTCTGGAGTTGTTTGAAAAAATAGAAGAACCAAAGGATCAAAGACCTGAATGGCAACTAAGCATAAAGAAGAATTAAAGGTCCAGCAAATCCAGATGAAAACTCAAGAAATTACAAAAACAGAAGCAGTGGGAGGAGCAAGGCCAAAGAGGAGAATGCAAGAAGATCTTCAGCTGATGTTTCAAAAGCTTCAAGGTGCCAAAAATGGCAACTAGATTTCTAACTTGGAATGTTAATGGTTTAAATTCACCACAAAAGAGGAGGAAAATATTTCATTATTTGAAGCAGTATAAAAATGAAGTAATTTGTTTGCAGGAGACACATATTAGAATGAAAGATCAAAAATAATTGATAAATGCAAAATTGGGAACACACTTTGTAGCATCAGCACCAGAAAAGAAAAATGGCATAGTTATATAGTTTTAAAAAAAACTTAATAGCTAAATTAATTGAAGAAGATGATCAAGGACAATATATAGCAATTGAAATTTTAATAGAGGGGGAAAAATACTCTTAATTTGAGTATATGCACCTAACCAGCAACAAGAAAAGCTCTTACATACTAAATTAATACAATGGGATCACAAATCGTGTATATTACTGGGTGATTGGAATGTAGTTTTGGATACAAAAAAAGACAAAAAAAGACAAAATATTCAAACCTGAGTCAGATTGCCTAACTCTTTTTTTGATATGATGGAAGATAGGAGTTAAGAGATATCTGGCAAGAACGGAATGTTGAAGAAAAAGATTTTACCTTTTTTTTCTGATAGACACCAATCTCTTTCTAGGACTGATTTTATATTAATTACTAATGATTTTCTTTCTAGAGTGAAGAAGACGAAGATATATCCAAGAACATTAACAGACCATAGCCCGGTTTGGATGGAACTGGAATCTGAAAAGGGACCTAGGAGGTCCTGGAGGTTAAATGAAAATTTGTTTAGATATGAGAAAAATGTGAAAGAATGTAAAAAATTTTTGAAGGAATTTTTTGTTATAAATATGCATAAAGGTACATCTATGGAAGTGGTATGGGATGCAAGCAAAGCATACATGAGAGATATTTTAATATACTTGAATAACAAACATAGACATAGACAGGAGAAAAAATGGAATGAGTTAGAAGAGGAAATAAAAAAGAAATAGCAACTATTAACATTCAATCCAGCAGATAAGAAAACAAAGGAAGCAATTAATTTATTGCGAGGGCAATTTAATATGGCAGACCAGGCTGCAACTAGTTTGCAATATGCTAAACATAATACTTTCTGTAATGCTAATAAACCAGGCAGATGGCTAGCATATTTGTTAAGGAAAAAACAAAAGTCACATACTGTAGAGAAGATAGAATATAAAGGTAAAGAGGTATATCAGCAAAATATGATTAAAAAAGCATTTTTAGAATTTTATATGAAGTTGTATGCTATGATATATATACCTATATGGACAATACCTAGACAGGCAATAGAGAATATAAGCGTAGAACAAAAACAAGATGTGATCACTTACAAAGAGCTTCTTATTATGGAAGGAGGAATATTGCAGTTAAAGTCTTTGAATATATTAAAGGAAGAAAGGATAATTCAAACTTGGTTTCAGTATGGACAGCTGCAAACTAGACAGAAAGAGGATCAGAAAATTGGTATCTTGCAAAATGAGGAAAACTTGGTAAAACAAATTAGAGACCAAAGTCAAATGCATATAAAAATATTGTATAATGCATTGATAGAGATAGACTCGGAAATGGAATTAGTTAAAGACTATGATAAAATGGGCACAAAATATTGAGGAACCAATAATGATTGAAACGTGGGAAAAAATATGGGTTAGAAATGTAAAATTTACACAAGCCCAAAACCTGAGAGAAAATTTTTATAAAATGTTTTATAGATGGCATCTAGATCCTAAAAAGTTAGCTTGTATATATCCAAGTTTGCAATCTAAATGTTGGAGATGTAAGTGTGATGATGCCACTTATTATCATATATGGTGGACATATAAGAAAATCAAGGCATTTTGGATAAAAATATGGTGGATTATGCAAAACATTCTTAAAAAGAAGATAAAGTTTACCCCACAGTTGTTTTTATTGGGTATAATTACAGACTGCATGGTTATAGAGACTAATTTGATCTTGAATTTAATAACTGCAGCCAGTCTTTTGGTGGCGCAGTACTGGAAGAAGGAAGATCTACCTACTATTGAAGAATGGACATTAAAAGTAGTGAATTTAGCGGAGATGGCTAAAATTTCAGCATATTTGAAGGACCATTCAAATGAGATATATATATTGGAATGGAGAAGATGGATTGACTATATTCAAAATAAATATGGGTCTAAGAAGTTTCAAAAAGATTATGAATGAAGAAAAAAAGATATTTAAGGGAGTTTTAATATTTAGTCATGCAAAGGGGAGTTAAAGAGTAAGAGAGAGATAGAAGTCTATAGATAGTTCGTATATGTTAGCTTATGTTTGTCAAATGCTATACCTTGTATTTTGCTCTTGGAAGTCTGGGGGGGAGGGTTGGGTTGGGAGGGGGAGGAGGAGTGGGGAAATTGTTTGTAAATTTTTTTTGTTATCTTTAAAACTTTTCAATTAAAAAAAAAAAGCCTCTCTGCCGATCAGGGAATTCAGCTGGGATGTCAGAGACTTTTCAAAGCATTTTTTTTAACACCTCTTCAGCCAAAAGGTTACTGAAAAAAATGCTTTGAAAAGCCTCTGATGATCCCAGCTGAGCCGCGCGATCATCAGAGGTTTTTTTTTTTAACTTTTAAAAGCATTTTTTCATCGGAAGAGGTTGTAGAAAAAATGCTTTTAAAAGAAAAAAAAAGCCTCTGATGATCATGCAGCTCAGCTGGGCATGGAGGCGGGGGTGCAGGGATTTTTGCTACTTGTTCTCTGAACCACCCACCGCCATCGCTACTGGATCAGGCGATCCGGTCCGAACCGGGAGCATTTCACCCCTGCTCTGCACAGTCCTATTCTGGGAATCATAGTTCTTATCTGGAATTAAAACTTTTGAAATAAGTGATACGTGCTTTCAGTAAGGATATATTGATTTGTACTGCCAACAGTATCTGTATAAAATAAATGAACTGTGGGTCAAAGTTCCTTCTTTTTTGTAATTTTGGTGTGCATCATTAAGCATTAGCTTTTTGGTAAATTTATTGTGCACCGTTAAATTATAATAAGCAAACTGGGAGATGTTTTACCTGCTTTGTGAGATAAATGTGTACAGGGATATTTCCTTGGAGAATATAAAGAAAGGTTTATTTGTTTAAAGAGTGTAGCTGCTATATATATATTAGAACTATGAATCTAAAATTGAAAATAAAGTTGAGAAAGAATAACTGGCCTTTGCTGGAATGTAAAACAATCATGGGTTTAGTTTTGCATTCCAGTTGCTCCAGTCTGAATTTTTCAGCTTTCAGGTGATAATATACAAATCCTATTTCAGTAGTTGGTCCTTGTGCTGGCAATACTGTGGTTTTTTTTTTTAAATCACTCAGGTTTGTTTTACTTTTAAAAGCCTCTTGTAAGCATTTATTATGAAATAAGAGCATTTCAGCATTTTGGCAACCAGGAATTTTTTTCAACTAGAGTCTTCTTTGGCAATACCACTATACAGATTTGATAAATGATTTTTTTCAAGGAGCTATGATTGGAATGTCAAGATCCATTTTCAATTATGTCTATGGACAGGCATAAATAACACTCAGAATGTTTTTTCTTCATCAACTGTAAATTCTGTCTGTTTGAAAGGCTGTCTACAACTAGTCATTATAGAATCAGGTTAATTCAAGTGACATTTGTGGTAATTCATGGATCTTTTTCCACCATGAGCCATTCACTATCATTTTAGAATGCATAACAAGATATTTCAAACTTTGAAGGCCAATCTTCAATGTTCTAGTTGTTGTTGTTGTTGTTGTTGTTGTTGTTGTTTGGGGGGAATCTGCCTTTTGTTGATGATGATATTTTCCCACACATTTCAAATTTTCCAACAACAAATAATCAGGATTTATTTTCTGCATCTGTTTTACACTTTTCCCATTCCCCTTTCAGTGACATTGGTACAGATGCATATCAGAAAGCAAAATTGAATCAATAGAACAATTTTCCACTACATTGACTGTCTAGTGTGATAGTAGAAAATTTCCCATTCCTGAAGAATTTCCATGTGAAGGGGATAGGGGATAAACTCTTGTCTGTTGAGATTAATGTTCATATAGTATATCCACTAAACATATATATAATAGGCACTACACTGCACTAAACCTTGCAATATATTGAACCCTCAGAGACCAATGGGTCCTTTTTGTAGACATTTGTAGACTTCACCTCAGCATTCAACACCATAATTCCAGAAATCCTTGACTCTAAATTGATTCAGCTAGCTGTGTCTGTTCGTATTTGCAAATGGATTATAAACTTTTGGACAGATAGGAAGCAAGAGCTGAAGCTAAGGAAAATCATATCAAGTATCTGGACAATTAGCAAAGGTGCCCCCCAGGGCTGTGTACTCTCCGTATTACTCTTTTCTATATACTGTATACCAATTACTGCATATCTCTGTTAAAATACTGAAGTTTGTGGATGATAGTCATTAGTCTCATTCAAGATGGTGGTAGTTTACATATAGATGAGAGGTTAAATAACTGGCCCTTTGGTCCAGTCAGAATAATCTGGAGCTGAAAATGCTTAAAACTGTTGAGATGAGAATGGATTTTAGGAGTCGTCTTCCTATTTTACTGTACTATATTAGACAGCACAGTATCCTTCAAGTTTTTGGATTCTATATGAAATAAACACCTAACATTAGAATCATTATTAAAAAGCCACACCCAAGAATGTTCTTCTCAACTTTCTACAAATTAGAAAGTTCAGACTGCCCCAGGAGCTGCTGATACAGTTCTACAGAGGAATTATTGAGTCTATCATTTGTATTTCAGTAACTGTCTGGTTAGGTACAGCAACCAAACAGGACAGGTACAGACTTCAATGGACAGTTAGGACTGCAGAAAAAACCATTGCAACCAGTTGCTTTCCATAAGGGGCCAGTATATTGCAAGGGTGAGAAGGAGGGATGAGAAAATATCTACAGATCCCTCACATCCTGCATATAAACTGTTTCACTTCCTCCCTTCGGGACACTACTACAGGGCATTGCATGCTAACACAACTAGATACAGAGACAGTTTTTTTCCTTCATGCCATCACTCTTTTGAACACATAATTTCCACAGTACTGTCTTATGCTAAGTATATTTAGTCATCTGCACCTCTATAACTGTCTGGTTTGGTTCTGCAATTCAACAAGACAGACACAGACTTCAGAGGACAATTAGAACTGCAGAAAAAACAATTACTACCAAGCTGCCTTCCATTGAGGACCTGTATACTGCACGAGTCAAAAAGAAGGCTGAGAAAATATTTACCAATCCCTCACATCCTGGACATAAATTGTTTCAACTCCTACCCTCAAAATGACACTATAGAGCACTGTACACCAAGATAACTAGATACAAGAACAGGTTTTTCCCGAACGCCATTACTCTGCTAAACAAATAATTCCTTCAACACTGTCAAACTATTCACATCAGGTTGCATTACTATTGATATTGGTCTTCTCATCATTCCTGTCATCCATCTCCTCCCACTTGTGACTGCATGACTGTAATTTTGTTGCTTGTAACCTTGCAATTTTCATAGTTATTTGTTGTGGTCCACCAGCAGCCTGCAGAACTGGCAGCAGAGTCAGACAGTGAGGAGGCTGGGGAGGACCATGGGCCAGTCCTGTAGTCTGGGGAAGGCTCAGACGAGGGCTCTGCATCAGAGACAGAGATGGGGCCAGGGCCATCTGGGAGTTATGTGCGGCCTCCAGAGCCGGACATCAGAGAGGCAGAGGAACAAGAGGAGCCTGTTCCTAGTGCATGCATGCACAGAGCTGGCAGAAGACAAGAACAGTTAAAACAAAAGGGACGACTTGGGAGTAAGTCCTGGAGATGATTGGCCCCTCCCATAAGGTTTAAAAGAGGAGCAAAGGCACGTGGGTCCTTTGCAGGAAAGTAACATTGTTAATTCTGTCCCCAGTTGGCATCTCTGTTTGATTCTGGACTCCGTGTGGTTTTGCCAAGTAGGCCTTTGGCAGTGTTTCAAAGGAAATAAAGGTTGGTGATTATCCAGAAGGACTTCTTGCAACTAATTGGAACACACTTGTGAATGAAAGTAATTCACAGCTGTTGCAATAAAAGAGGTTTTTGGGACTACTCATGTATTTTAATGACTCAGTAAGCCTAGGTCACAACAATATTGATGGTTTCCTAGTATGATTTGATTGCTTATTGTACCATATGATTGTCACTGGGTGTTGTACCTTATGATTCTTGATGAATGTATCTTTTCTTTTATGTACACTGAGAGCATGCGCACCAAAGACAAATTCCTTGTGTGTCTTATGACACTTGGCCAATAAAGAATTCTATTCTATTCTAAAGAATTTTATTCTATAGTTTGGCTGTAGTAGTATTATTATCCTCATCTTCTCTACTACCTCGTATTATTGGTATCATTATTATGATTATTATTACTCTGGGTTTTTTGCATGTACATTGAATGTTTCTATACTGGAGACAAAATCCTTGTCTACACTTAGCCAAATAAAGTTCTGTTCTGTTCTGTTCTGTTCTGACCTATTTTCTTTTTAGAAATCTTATTCTTATCCAAAAATAGACCCTAAATTAAAATTTCTAGCAACTGTTAGAATAATGTAAAATGTATTTAATTAAACCATAAAATTACATCCATGGCATCCAAAGATTTCTATGTTTAACTACTAAAATGTATATTGACATTTAATATCTAAAGTTTCTTATTGAACAGTAACATTAGATGTTCTGAATAACATTATTTTGAAAATATTCTTGGGCTATGACAAAAAGATGAATACACATTCATGAAATATTATCTCTATGCCTGACTGTAAATAGTGTCCTAAAGAAACTGTTAAGCCTAAGTCTTTGAATTAGCTTTGTATTGATGGAAAGACAAGGGCAAGTGAAAGGGTTAGTTTTTATGTTTATTATGTTCAATTCATTATGTAAAAATTGAATCACATTTTTTCTTAAAAATGAAGAAAACTATGCAATTTCATTGGATAGATAGACAGACAGACAGACAGACAGATGAATAGATTGATAGATTGATAGATTGATAGATTGATAGATTGATAGATTGATAGATTGATAAATTGATAGATAGATAAAGTTAGAAATAAAAGAAAGGTTTTGCTTTATTTTCTTGATATTTTAGTTTAGTATATTCAATGTAGTGTAAAGTTTCCAAGAGTGAGAGATGCAGTTGCTGTTGTCTTTGGTGAATTGTTCAGTTCTCTTAGCGGAGCGAATCTGCAGTTAACCAGACATGATCTAATTAGCCTCTGACTTAAGTTGGGCCTCACTGCAGATTGTGAAAAATCTCAAGATCGAGCTGTATTTCAGGACATTGGGTTAATGTTGACATTATCTATTAGTTATGCCCCAATATATAGTTATTTTATACTATCTGCACCATTTATTATTCTAGTCATCTTAGTCAAGACTGCTGGATTATATGGTTTTTAATTGTTTTTATGGTGACCAAACTGCCGGCAGTATCATTTATATTGAAAGAGTCAAAACTGGTATCTAACAGCACTTTTTCTCCCCTTTTGGGGTGCAGAATCAGTATGAAATAATAAATGTTGTCTTTCTAGCCAAGTTATGCATCATCTGCATTGTCTCTCTTTAACAAGGACAAGAAATTGGAAACTAAAAATTAGACAGTTTCACAAATATGTGTTAGCTTAAAATGATCTCATATTTTTCTTTAAACTTTTAAGACAGTATCCAAAATTAAGCACTTTTAGAGCCCCACCTTGGCCTTCTGTATCTCTTGGAACATCATAATTTTCTAAGATCATCATGATCCTTGATGATCATGCTATTAGCACTATGCATTTAAAACAAAACAAAAATTATAGCAATAGCAATAGACTTATATACTGCTTCACAGTGCTTTTACAGCCCACTCAAAGCAGTTTACAGAGTGAGCATATTGCCCTCAACAATCTGGGTCCTCATTTTACCAACCACAGAAGATGAAAGGCTGAATCAACCTTGAGCTGTGGGATTTGAACTGCCAAACTATAGGCAGCCGGCAGTCAGCAGAATTAGCTGCAGTACTGCATTCTAACCACTGAACCACCATGGGTCTTATATGCTCTTATTCAATTTACAATAAAACACACTAATTATACAATATTCTAACGGGAGATGTGGCCTTGCCCTTCCAAGTTTTAAATTGTACTATAAAGTAAGCTGCTTGTAATGAATAAAGTCTCCAAATAGCAGAATGGCAATTCTGGAGGTAGCCAGCTTGACAAATGAACTTATGGTACAGAAATACAAAGGAGGATAAAAATATAAAGGGACATGTTATCAGGCAAAGTTTCATAAAAGAATGTTTTTTATGTTGGATACATTTACAATATTTGCATAGGCAGACATGGTATACTCAGGTTCTATGAACTTAAAACACATTAAGAATTATTTAATGAAAAATGGAATATAATTGATTTACTTACTATTAGTCTGAAGAACAAGATCAGATCTCAAAAAAAAAGAACATCAAGAAAAAAAATGAATTTGAAGTGCTAAAATAAATCAACATCATTTATTAGGTTGTAAATACAAACTTTTATTTAGACTTGAAGCAGAACAAAAACTTGCAATAAAATGCATAAAATTTTCAAAGAAATATACACTAGTGGGAAGAATGATGGACTAAATCTATAAATTTACACTGTTATAAGCTAAAGAAAAATTGGTATAAAATGTTTTATTGATAGCATACTACTACCATCTATTAATATTATCTAGGACACGTAAGTCAATAGATGTTGGAAATTCCAGGAAATAAAATAAACATTTTCTCACATAATGCAAAAGTTATATATAGTATAATACAGAATATTTTGGAATTTAAATTTGAAATAAAATAACTTTATTAGAAATAATCTCTAAAATAATCAACAAGAAACAGAATAACTAGATGAGATATGTGCTTACAGTAGTGAGAAAAAACTTTGCTCAAGACTGGGAAAAAACCCAATTCCAACAATATCTTCATTAAGAACTCAAACTTGAAGAATGTGTATAATAGTTTACTAAGCTTTAGAAATATGCCTGTTCTGTGTATCAGAATACAATTACTTCTAATGATTGTAAGAAAAATATAGTATACAAAATGGTTGCTTTTTAAAATTGAAATAGGTTGATTTCTCTCCTCTTTTACATCTGCTAATTTATAATCATTTAGCCCCCTTAAAAACCAATGAGTAGATCATTGTATCTGCCATGACGCATGATGTATTGTAGTCAGGAGTACAATTCTTGTGTAAATTTAGTTAAACTTCTGGTTGTATACCGGTATACCGTGTATACCGTTATTTTTGCTGTTGTTGCAAAATTAATAATTATATTTTATTAATCCAGGCAAATTCATATTACAATCCTGAAACCCAAAATTGCTGATTTTTGGATATCTGAGAAATTTATTGCCAAACTGAAAAGATAAGTCAATGTGTAAAGTCCAATGTAACAATTATAAAACTTCATGAGAGAACACATAGTAAATATTACCTCCCACCAGCAGTTTCTTTGCTGTCCTAGAAGAAAAAGAAACCTCAAATCTAGATTAGCAGCTTTGATTGCAAAAACATGCTTGCATCTGTTTTAGCAGCTACGTTCATCACCAAAAGCAAGTGAAGAATTCTATGGATATTTTCTTAAAGCAAGTGAACATTTAATAAGAATTCGCCTTAAGGATTTATGAACTTCTTTATTTCTTAAAGTATAGATGAGAGGATTGGCCAGAGGAGTTAGGATTGTGTAAAAAATAGAGAAAATTTTATTGAGATGCTTCATAGTGGGGGTATCTCGGAACATATAGACAATGATTAATGTGCCGTAAAAAAGACAAACCACCATGAGATGAGAGGAGCAGGTTGAAAAAGCTTTTTGCCTTCCAATAGTAGATTGAATTGTTATGATGCTGCCAATGATGCAAATGTAAGAACTGAAGGTCAGTAAAAATGGAGGGATGGTAAAAATGAAGGACAAGAGAAGAACAATGAGTTTAAATAGTGTTGGGTCCCTGCAAGTCAGTTTTTCCAATGGAGTTAAGTCACAAATGTAATGATCTATTATATTGGATCCACAGAAAGAAAGTTGGGCTAGCAGAAATACAACAGTGCTATTAACTATCAAACCATTTATCCATGCCCCAGCCATAAGCTGGAAACAAAACTTCCTGTTCATAATAGAAGCATAAAATAAAGGTCTGCATATTGCCAAGTAACGGTCATAAGACATTGCTGCCAGGAGAAATGTTTCTATAGCTATGCAACAGCCAAAGAAAAAATATTGGGTTAGGCAACAACTTACAGTTATTGTTCTGTCTCCAGTAAACAAAGAGGTCAGCATTTTTGGCAAGATAGTTGTGGAATAACAAGTTTCAAGGCAAGACAAATTCCCCAGGAAGAAGTACATGGGGCTGTGAAGATGTTGGTCAGCTACAACTAACACAATGATGAGAAGATTCCCAGTTACTGTCACAAGATAAATCACCAAGAAAAGCATGAAAAGAAAAGGCTGTAATTCACCAGGATTTCCCAAACCTAAAAAGATAAATTCTGTGATGCCTGTCTCATTTTCTTTCTTTGCAACTAACATTTTTTTTTCAGTTCAGCATATATCCAAAAAATAAGAACATAAGCAGGAAACCATGCAATTGTGTTCTCCACTGGATCAGTTATAATTAGAAATCCCAAATTTATTATTCAAAGTGTCCTTACTCCATCTAGAATCAACAATCAAATCCAAAATAAATCACCAGGACTGTTTTATCTCTTCCTTTTTATCTAATGAATGAAATTTTCACAGTGATTGGTATAGGAAGAAAGCACGTTTCCAATAGGTTTTGTCCAGCTATCAGTCTTGCTCCATCTTCTGAGGAAAAATAGATTACAAGAACTATTCTATCAGTCCCTTTTTAAAGTCTGAAACAGACCCTGCATATTGTTTTGTACACAGAATTGATGTCATTATGAAACTTACTTGCCACCAGTGATTTTCAAACTCATAGATGTCCAGCCATCACTAAACCTAACACTAACATTCTCCACAATAAACATGTGTGTCTCTCAAGAGTCTTCCCCAGGCATTTCAATTAAGTGATCCATTGAGATAACTTGCTGCAGATCATCTAACTTTCTATAAAGGTTTAATCTACAACCAAATTGCTAGCCTCAAAAAAAATTCTCCATTAATTATTTCCCCCCAGAATTGTTTCTTTTGTTTAGAATTTATTACTTTGGAAGAATAATGTCCCCTCCCCGAAGAAAATAAATCCTTAGAATCTGCAGGATGATAATTAGGTACAGATGACACAAAGTGACCTGCACTATCAACTATAGTTTTTATGTCTTTCTTTCTTTCTATATGTTCTATATGCTCTACCTCTTGGTACTGGATTACCTTTAAATTACTTCCAGATTATTGTAATTACTTTAAATTCCAAATATATTTATATTGAATTGAATTGAATCTCTTTTTCTAAAATCCTGGTCCAGATAAAAGTCTAGAGGTTCTCAGTCATCCAGGTCATGGTTGTCCCAAAGGTGGAGTTGGGATGAACATCCTTTGAATGGTGTGGGAGTAGGAATGGATTTCCAGAGAAATGTTTCAACTCCTGTTTCAACTTCTATCCTCAGAACGATGCTATAGAGCAAGGCACACCAGAACAACAAGACACAAGAACAGTTTTTTTCCTGAACGCCATCACTCTGCTAAGCAAATAATTCCCTCAACACTGTAAAACTATTTACTAAGTCTGAACTACTATTAATCTTATTATTCCTATCACCATCTCCTCCACCATTATGACTGTGTGACTGCAACCTTGTTGCTCGTATCTTTATGATTTATAATGACTGTTTCCTAATATGATTTGATTGCTTATCTGTACCCTATGACTACCTGTACCCTTATCTGTACCCTATGACTATCATTAAGTATTTGTACCTTATGATTCTTGACGAATGTCAGGGAGTTGATTGATCCCATCCTGGCTCTGGGATAATCACACCCCGGTTTAGAGGTTTGGACCGTGGCTTCTCCTCAAAAGTATACATTAAGAAATAAAACCCAAAGAAGTATTTCTAAGAAAACTCATTTTTATTGTAAAAGTAAAATAGAAATTCTTGCTCCAATTCTTGCTCTAATTAATGAACTACATCTTGGCAGCGTTCCGGCCAGACCTCTTGGCAGAGAGAACAAAGGAGTAAGAAGACTAGAAAGGAATGCAGAGGATGTGCAGTAGTTAGTTACTGATAATGACTTGGCAAAACTACAGTAAGTCTATTAGTCCAAAATGAGAGCTCAGCTGGGAAATACAAGAACGCAGTGACAATCCCCTTCTTTGCCAGTTGAGCGAACATCAGGTACATCATCAAATAAGGCACATCTTCTTACGCAGATACTCGTGTTGAGCTGCTGGGAGTGGTTTGTTGAGGATGTCTGCAATCTGATCACGTGTAGATACATATTGCATTTTAACAAAACCTTTTTTCGCCAATTGTTTTATGTTTTGATAATGGACGTCAATGTGTCTGGACCTAGAACTTGTGAAATGTGCTTCAGAAATATAAACCACTGATTCATTGTCTTCCATCACGGTGATTGGTCGGATCGGACGTGTCCGGATATCTGTGACCAAAGCATCAAACCAAATTAGAGAATTACATACATCTGAAACACAAGCATATTCAGCTTCAGTAGATGAACAAGAAACAAAATTCTGTTTACGCACTTACCAATAAACAGGACATCCATTTAAGGACATCATATAACCTGAAGTACTTTTCCGTGATTTCTTATCACTCGCCCAACCAGTATCTGCATAACAACATAACTCTGCATAATCAGTATGTGTTGGTTCTAACAATAACTTCATGTATTTTGTGTGCCTTAGGTATCTCAATAATTTCTTAACGCATGTCCAATGAAACTGTTTTGCCTTACCTACGTGTCGTGACAAGAGATTGACACTAAGTGCAATGTCGGGTCTGGTCCAACTACTAATGTACAACAGTGACACAATGACTGAACGATAAAGTGTTTGATCCTCGAACTCAGGACTTGGTTCTTGTGTCAAGTTGTGAAAATCTGTTTGCATGGGTGTCTTTGTTGTGTTAGCATCCTTCGTGTTGCAATGATGCAAAATTTGCTCAATTTTATCTTCTTGTGAAAGACTGAACCCCTTCTGTGTTTTGTCAATCTGAACACCTAAATAAGTGCTAATATGACCTAAAGATTTCAATGTGAAGTATATCTGCAAAGCTTTGGCAAAACTTTCACTCATCTGCTTATTTGGACCAATATAAACAATGTCATCAACATAAACAAGAACTATTTCATATGCATTGTTAGATCTTTCTGTGAACACGCACTCATCAGTTTCGGACTTAATAAAGCCCATTGAATTTAGTTTGTCAGTAAGACTTAAGTACCACATTAAACCAGACTGTTTCAGACCATAAAGACTTTTTTGTAGAAACCAGGTATCCCCTTCTTGCTGTCGGAACCCTGGAGGACGTCTCACATAGATCTCTTCATCTAGGTCAGCATGTAGATAAGCCGTATCAATGTCAAACTGGAAAACTTCTAAACCAAGGATAGTTGCAGTTGCTAAAGCAATTTTACACTCTCAGTTCTGACTGTCGGTGAGTAGGTATTTGTGTAGTCCTCAGGATAATGTTGAGTGAAACCCTGAGCTACAAGTCTGGCCTTGTACAATGACTCACCATTTGGCTTCTTTTTGATTCTGTAGACCCATCGAGTGCCAATGATTCTTTTGTTTGCTGGAGGTTTTGCAGGTGTAAACACCTTAAGTTTCTTTAGACTGTCCATTTCAACCTGCATTGCATCATACCACTTCTCTTGCTCTGAATCAGGAAGATACTTGATTTGTGTGAATGTATCAGGTGGAAGGGTAACATTGCAAATCAAAGCCAAGGGTGTTTTTGTCAGTTGCCACAAAAATTGTTGTGGAGGGATTCCTTTTGGGGCCCTCTTGGAAAGTCTCGGAACAACAGTCCATTCTTCTTCTGCTTCGTCCTCATCCTCACATTTGTCACTAGCATCAGCATCCGCAGCTTGCGAAGACGGAACATTGGGTTGAGAAGAACTGGTGGATGGAACTTTCGCCTGTGAATCTTGGTCATCAGGCTGCGTGGCATCAACAACATCATCTCTAGGAAAATAAACTCCATGATCATTAGAATGAATCCTGGACCAGTCAACATCTTCCTCAAAATTAGCAGATTGGGAAATCACAATTACATGTTTAGAGTCAATAAATTTGCTCCATTTTGAGTTATCATCAATACCCATAAATCTCAGTCTCTTTGCTACTGGACCTCCTTTTCTTCTTTGAGCTAAGGGAATGTTCACCATAGCGTATGAACCAAAAATATGGAGGTTTTTGAGATCTGGCTTGTAACCAAACATCATGAAGAAAGGAGTCTGATTTATTACACTGCTCCAAGTATGGTTGACAATATAATTTGCATATTTGATAGCTTCGCCCCAGTATGGCATACTAAGGTTGGCGTCTTCTAGGAGACAATGGATCATGGTTTGCAGGACCCCTTGTCGTCGTTCTATGACTCTGTTATGAGTTTGATGAATAATTCCATTCTTACGCATCCAATCCTGGAAATGCTGAGACATGAATTCAGCACCACGATCATTCTGGATTCTGGCGATGCGAACTTGGTGTTGGGTAGAAACGAGGGCTGCAAAGTCTTTAAAGATCTGAAAGGTCTCAGATTTTTCTTTCATAGGATATACATATCCATATCTGGGATAATTATCAACAATTGTTAAAAAATATTTCCTACCACCAAGTGTTGGTGGAAATGGACCAACTATGTCAGTGTGTACCAAATCAAAAATGCGTGTTGACAGGCGTGGGAATGGCTGCTGCTTTGGATTTGGCTCTCTTGCAGACAGCACAATCCAAAAACACCTTACACCCCTTTAGATCCAAACCTTTTGCGAACTCTGGCATTTTTCTAAGAACATGGAAACTGGCATGTCCCAATCTTCTATGCCATTTGTGGATAGACCTGTAATACAAAGGTTTATCAATTAGTGAATTTTCAACATTAACAGTTTTATGAGGAACCTCAGACTTGCTCTGAGCAACCTGTTTCCTAATTTTCTTTTTGTTGGCTTTAGGAGCCTTTGGAGTAGCAACAGGATCGCTCTCTGGAATATCTCTCTCTGGGCCTGTGCTCTACTTCTTTGGAGTTTGTATACTTGCCTGTGCTTGCGATTTAGGCTTTGGCTTTAAGTAATAAACACCACCAATCAACATGGTTTCAGCAACAATATCTCCATTTTTAACTATGTAACTTGCTTTCTCAAGGTGGTGAATCTGGAACTTTAAAACTCTAGATAAGTGGGCCTGACTAAGCAAACTGCTATTTGCTGTTGGTATGTAATAAACATCAGGGATGAATGTATTGGGCTCCAACATAAACAGTTCCTTTTCCTTTGACCTGACAAGGATGATTGGAAAAAGAGTAAAGTTCACATAGTTCAGGTTCAGGCTCATGCATCTCTGTGAAAAGTTCCTTTCTGTAGGTAACATGCAATGCTGCACCACTGTCCAAAGTCCACAAAAGCCGTCTGTCGTACTCTGGATGAGGTTGTGGATCATTGGTTAAAGCCAGTGTAGCAAGTGGAGCTTGTGGATCACGTCTTGGACCACAACGACCTTGTCTTCCACCTCTGCCTCTGCCTCTGGAGTCTGTTCCTCTGGGCTGGTATGAGACGGGAGCTGGAGCTCATTGGGGACAATCTGGGGTAACATGTCCCACACAATTGCAGATGTTGCATCTTGGCATCCTTGGAACATAGGCCCTTCCTCAGAAGGGATGCCTCGCTGGAGCCCTCGATGCGGGTGGTCCTCTCAAATGTGGCGTGGCTAACATGAATGCTTCTTCTTCAATTAAAAGTCTACATATATTGTCCACTGTGCGTTGAGCAATAGGGACTTGGTTAATTTTTGTAACAGCATCTTTCCATTCATAGCTCAATGAGTTAATGATAATGCTGATCATTTGAATATCATCAATATTGTGGCCTCTTTCTCTCAATTCTGTTCTGATTCCTTTCAGTTTGGTCAAATGTCCTCCAATTTGATCACCAGATTTCAATCTCGAACCATGGAGCTCAGACATGAGCAAGCATGAAGATTCAATTGAAATGGACCTATAGCAATTTTCCAGTTGGGCCCAAATTTGTTGGGCTGTTGCATCAGGTGGAAAAGTGACCTGCAATTCAGTATCCATGGACATCAATAATGTTGTGCGAGCTCTGATCTCTTAAGTCTCTTATTGCAAAAGTCCATGGCTGAGCAGGAGGATTAAAAATCATACAGTGAGTGCCTTCTCTGAGAAACAATAGTGTAATCTCACTGACCCAGGCTTTATAATTCTGTCCTGACATTTTTAATTTTGACTCACCAGTTAGTGGGGCAACAGAGAATGCCTGGTGAGGAACATGCATTTGATATGCTGGCTGTGCCATTGGAGGTGGACCAGGAGCTGGTCTTGATTGTGCCATTGGAGGTACATATGCAGGCATTTGTGGCTGTTGCATTGGAATCTGTTGCATTCCAGTTGCCATTTGTGCTTGAGCCTGCCTTTGCCACATTAAGCGTTCTTGTGTTCCATCTATAGAGACACCAACACCACCAGGGGGTGTAGAAGATCGGGTCTGTGGAAACACTTGTGGCATTTCATCCTGAATATTTGAACGAGCCAAGGACACGTTTACTAACGTCTGCTGCAACAGTTCAAAATGTTCATGTAAACTGTGTTGCCTTTCAGCTTCCTGTAGTAAATTACTTTCACCAGCAGATGGTGCTGGACCTATAGTTTCGGGCAGCTGTGCCTGTGTGGCACTTGTAATTTGATCAGGGTGGATTTCATGTGACGTGTTCACTGCTCTCTGTTTTAATTGGCCTGACACAGAATCCACCAGGGGGTGTGTCTTTGGCTCTGAAGAAGAAGCCAAAATGGCGTTTTTAGAGGTTGTTAAGTCACGAGGCTCTCCCTTATCTTGCTCAAGCATAAACAAATCCATCTTAGCCTGGGATAACTCGTATTCATAAGATTGTATTAAATCACAATAACTTTTAATAGCTTGCTTAGAGCTTTGAGAAGAATAACAAATCTTTTCTCTCTCTGTGTAGGAGGAAAATTGCTCCGTGATTTGTGAAAACTTTGGCCTTGCACCAAGCATTTCAAATCTTTGGGCTTCTGCAGGAATTGTTTGTAAAAATGCATAATTAGAAGGAGATATTACTGACCTCAGTCGTTCATTGCCTTCAAAAGCAGCAGTACTATATTCTTGTTCCTAAAGCCTCTGTGAGAGCATTTTATCAGTTTGAGTTTCTCCCACGGCTGTTTCTCCTAGTCGGGTTGCTGAAGAAAGCGGCCGAAAACTTGAAAACCTCCTTTCTGTCTGCTCTTCGTTGGAAAGATCAATCAAATAATTTACGAAGAGTGGTCTTTTTTTCTTTTTCTTTCTTAGCATGTTAGTAGATAATTAATTAGCATTCCGCAGTCGCAAATTAATCATTCTAACTAACTAGCCTAGAGGTCTTATCAGAAGTAACAAAACAAGGAAAAAAGCCATAACTTTGAACCGTCCAACTGCTACCAGGTGTCAGGGCGTTGATTGATCCCATCCTGGCTCTGGGATAATCACACCCTGGTTTAGAGGTTCGGACCGTGGCTTCTCCTCGAAAGTATACATTAAGAAATAAAACCCGAAGAAGTATTTCTAAGAAAACTCATTTTTATTGTAAAAGTAAAGTAGAAATTCTTGCTATCTAATTAATGAGCTACATCTTGGCAGCGTTCCTGCCGGACCTCTTGGCAGAGAGAACAAAGGAGTAAGAAGAAGACTAGAAAGGAATGTAGAGGATGCACAGTAGTTAGTTACTGATAACGACTTGGCAAAACTACAGTAAGTCTATTAGTCCAAAATGAGAGCTCAGCTGGGAAATATAAGAACGCAGTGACAACGAATCTTTTATTTACACTTTTATTTACAATCTTTTATTTATGTACACTGAGAGCATATGCACCAAGACAAATTCCTTGTGTGTCCAATCACACTTGGCCAATAAAGAATTCTATTCTATTCTATTCTATTCTATTCTATTCTATTCTATTCTATTCTATTCTATTCTATTCTATTCTATTCTATTCTATTCTATTCTATTCTAAAAAAAATGCAGACTACAGGAACCAGAAACACTACTCAGGTACCCTGAAGACACAGATAAACCTCCAAGTGCTTCAACAACCCTCTAAAAGGATGCAGATTACCAGGTGTCTGCAAGGAATATAAATTATTCAATTCCCCACTATCCCATCAGAGCTGAAGAAGCTTCTTGGATGAGAAGCAAAACATCTTCAAAAGGAAAAAACAAGAAAGTCCAGTTGCCTCCTGAAAAAACACCTTTGGGACCTGGTCCAGATAAATTGTTTCACTTTTGGGGAGGCATATACAAGTAGTCTTCGATTTACAACCACAATTTACATACATTAGGTGCATGGTTTTAAAGTAGGAAAGCAACCGAGGAAAAAAAGGTTATATAAATCTTGGTTTGTCATAGATGGGAATAGAAAAAAAAATACATTTGTAATTTGGAGTACCATATTCTTTAGAAATTTTACCTCAAAAATAGTTCCTTATACTGACAATACTTCACAATTACCCACTTCAAATAAGAGGTGTCGAGACTTAGGTTAAAATAAAGACATAATTTGTACAAAATCACTTTTTTACAGGCATATGGATATATTCAGCAATGTATTGAGGCAGGTTTATTTGATGATGATGATGATGATGATGATGATGATGATGATGATGATGATAATTACATTTAATGAGTGCTCACTTAGTTTTGTACAATTCAGGACAATTTGGATTATAACTTCATTTTTCCACAAATAGGCTTAGGCATTTTAGGATTGTAACTGATGCTTCTTAACTAATACGTGTTTTTTACTTACGTTAATTATTTTATGTAGGGTGATTAAATAAAGGGGGGGGGATCTAATCATTTTTCCTTTCATAATTTACCCCAAAAGAGAGATACAAGACATTATCAGTTAACCTTTTGTTTTGTTAATAAAGTAACCCAGAGTTCCAAAAATGCTTTTCAAATGGCAACTGGACTTTGTTTTTGTTTTTCTTCAAAGATGTTTCACTTCTCATTCAAGAAGCTCTCTCATGAGCTGAAGAAGCTGCTGCTTCTTCTTGAATTAATCACTTTTTTTGGTTTTCAGTTGCAACTCAATTATCAACTCCAAAGGAGATTTTATAATACTTTAATGATGGGATTGCTGAGATGTTGAGAGCTTATTAGTTGGAGGACTGGTTGTTCTGTTTGCAATATTACTTTGTCAATTCTTCTTAAAAATCATAAGTCATTCATTGTCATGGATCTGCCTCTGGATTCTCTCTAGGTGCAAGTTCAGAGGAGGAGGGTGAGTTTGAGTTGGCAGAGGAAAGCATGGAGCTGAGTTTTGGTCAGGATCAGGGCTCAGAGAATGCTAGCCTGATGGAGCAGCCTCACCTAGGTCAATCGGATGAGCAAGACAAGCCACAGCTGCAGCAAATTGGCTAGGAAGCTCCAGGATAGAACCAGGAGCAGCTGTGCCCATTAGCATTTCGTGTAATCTTCATCCTGTCCCTGTCTTAATGCATACTTGTGACATGCTGCCTGAAAGCAAACTTGCACATGTTTGCACATTGGAAGATTGTAAGAATAGTTTGAAAAAACAGAGAATATAACTGTAATTAAAAGGGGGAGAAGAATATGGTAGCTGACATCTCAAATCTTGAATAAATTTACTGCACAATATTTCATGAGCTAATAGGTCCATTAAGTGAATAATTTCTTTTAATTTGATACTAATTTTTATTATTTAGAAATTGGAATCATCGTGCCCTGAATACTGAGAACTTGAAATACTTTACAATATCTCAGTTAATTATGGGCATACCTATGCTTTGGAAGCTGCATTGCAACATGCAATTTAAGGAACTGGTTAGATACAGAAAGCCCTAACATGACAAAGGGCCCAGTTATTTGATGGATTGCCTGTCTCCCATGGTGTCTGTCTGGCAAATTTTAGCTGACAGAGTTGACACATCTGGTTTCCTTCAATTAAACAAGTAGTTTAATGATAAATGAGAATAATTGGTGGGATATTGATGTAAGAAGATTATCTTAATAGAGAAATGCTGTCATCATTATCTAGGTAAAGGAGCTAAATCATTTTTTCAGTCCAAAATGTCCAAGTAACATTCAGAAGCAGCTCAGATTGACATCACCCTAATTCACTGAACTATAAGAAAGACAAGGCGGTAGAACACAATCAGACTTGCAAGATCCTGGTATTATGGACAATATTTCTAAAAGTAGTCTTAGTCTTCCTGTAAAATTGATTTCTTAATCTTGTCTATCTAGTGGGGCTGACAGATGTTTGGGGGTTTGCCAAGTTTACCATTTTGTCCTCTCCTCTCCTCTCCTCTCCTTTTCTTTTTCCTTTCCTTTTTTCCTTTCCTTTTCTTATTTTTTTTTTTGCCTGAGTATGGTTCTGTTATACTATTTTGATGTACTGACAGTTGCCCAGGCTCATTTGGAGTAATAACTAATAAATAAATAAATTTCACTGACAATTATATGTTCCTGCCAAACCATGTGTTTAAAAAAATCATGATGTTGAATATTAGTCTGCATTCATCATCCAGTATTAATCATTAATGTGTTGGATATAAATTGACAGAATAACATAATTGAGTTTAAAAACAATATATGTTACATTTATGTTATGTTATATTATAATATGTTAATTTTGCCTCAAATACTTTTAAGGCACTATTTATCCTTAGAGAAATAGAAAATCAAAATAGCCATGGCACTCCTATGAGCCATTATGATACATGCGTCAGATGTGGGTCCGTCAAAATGAATGAAAATAAATTCCCAAATAATTAAAGCACAATCTGTTTTATTTTGTTATCATTGATAATTCAAAATTTAATTTTAGGTTTCTTAACAAAACTCATGGATTTCTGTTAACTTCTTAACAAAAGTCACAGTTTATCAGTAATTTTTCATTGTTGCAATATAGATAAAAAGATTTAAGGACTGTCTTCATTTCTGTAGTAGACAGTGAACCAGCATCTCATCGGCATAAAGGAGCACTGGAATATGTCTATCAACTAATTTAGTTTAATTAAAATGACAAGGATAATATTGTCACACATATTATATACATCAGTGCAAGACCATGCAAAAAGTCCCATATTTACAGAATTGTGGACTGGAGGCATGGCAATTAAGGAGATGAATAATCAGCCTGAAAATATCTCCAAAATGTTCATCTACAGATTCATTTAAATGAAGAGATGTATTGGGTGAACTTCCCCATAGGTTCAGATTCAAGCAATTTTAAGCAGATACAATAATAAAAGAAGCAATAATAGTCAAAACAAATGTGCCAGAGAGATTTTTTAAATAAAAAAGCCATAACATTTCGGGAAATTATTAATCATAATCTCAGTGAGTCATTTATTTTAGGTAATATAATGAATGTTGGCAGTCAAACCATGAAAACACATTGAAAACAGCAGAAATAGATATTATACAACTACTAATAAGCAATAGCACAGAAATTTATGTATCTTGATCTCCAAGAGAAATGATTTATTCAATGAAATTCATGTTTTTTTTAAAAAAATGTTTTAAAAATAAATATGAAATAACAGAATGAGCTCAAAACAACTGGAGAAGAATAAGGGTTAGTTAGTTGGAGCTGGGCCAGACATGAAGCAAAGCTATTAAATTTGTTCTCATTGTGACTCCAGTCCAAATCCTCAACCAATATTATGATCAGAATAACAGCCTGTTGTTGACATCATATTATCACACTTACATTCCAGATGTGATTACTTAGTGAACTGCCTAATAACTATCAGTTTCAGATAACATACCCAAAATTATTATTTTAATACCAAGCCGTCTTAGGGCTTTGTGAACATCTTTATTTCTTAAGGTATAAATTAGAGGATTGACCAAAGGAGTCATTACTGTATAGAAAACAGATAATATTTTATTGAGATGTCTGAGGGAGAGGGTATCTGGAAATACATAGACAATGATTAAAGTGCCATAATAAAGACAAACTACAATGAGATGAGAGGAGCAGGTTGAAAAAGCCTTTTGCCTTCCAATGGTGGATTTGATTTTGATGATGGTGACAATGATGCAAATGTAAGAAATGAGGGTCAACAGAAATGGAGGAATTGTAAATAGGATGGTCATGCAAAAAACAAAGAGCTCAAAGAGACTTGTGTCAGTACATAACAATTTCTCCAATGGACGAAAGTCACAGAAGTAATGATCTATGAAATTAGGACCACAGAAGGACAGCTGATCCATAAAAGCTGCCAAAATAACATTAAATATCAAACTACTTATCCATCCCACAGCCATAAGCTGGAAACATAATTTTCTATTCATAATAGAAGCATAGAACAAAGGCCTACAAATTGCTAAATAGCGATCATAAGACATGGCAGCCAAAAGATACGTTTCTGTACTTCCACAAAAGCTAAAGAGATGATATTGGGTTAGGCATCCACTTACAGTAATAGTTCCTTCATCAGTCAGCAAGTTGGCCAATATTTTGGGCAGCAAGATAGAACTATAACAAGTGTCCAAGAAAGACAAATTTGCAAGGAAGAAGTACATTGGAGTATGAAGTTGTTGATCAACCACAACAAGAAGAAAGATAATGAGATTTCCAGTTATTGTTATTGCATAAATCACCAAGATGAGCCAGAAAAGGAAAGGTCGCAGCTCTGGGAGATTTCCAAAACCCAGAAGGATGAATTCTTTAATGCTCGTCAGGTTTCCTCTTTCTGTATCCAGATTTTCTTCCATTAATCATGTCAATTCTGGAACATATTCCAAGAATAAAGCAGAATATCAAGCCATTCAATGTTCTAAAGGAAAATAATGCCATGAAAGAGGACCTCACCTTCAGAATAGATTATGTTGTCTGAAATGGGAATTTATTTGCAGAAAGTGATTTGCTCTAGATTTCTCAAGAATTTAGTAATGTTTTACCTCCAAATTACCTTTGGAGAATATGCACTCCGGAAAAGCTGGACCTTTTTTCAATATAAAATAGAAGTATTTCTAAAATAGCTTTTTAAAAACTATAATAATTAATCCTGGGAGATTATTTTTGGTTTTTAATGCATTGTTCTATCTTATAACTACAGGAAGCCACCATGTTATTTTTTCCTCTTTGGGATTGATTATTCTCTAGACATTACTAATGTTGAGAATTAATTAATTGTTTTTAGTATTTTTCAACCATTCATCCTAAAAGTCCAGAGATTTACACGATTGTACTATCTATGGTTAGCATATCAGTGGGCTTGTTATTACAGTCCCAGGAAGAAGGCAAGAACAAATAATCTTGCATTCCCCTCAGAGAGCAAATAGGCTGTCCTTAGAGACCATATCATTCTATGCTACCACTATGATTGCTAAATAGTGTTATTTTATTTTTCTTGTCAAATTTTCTTACATTTCTCTCAAATATTCCATAAATTTTGTCTTTGAATTTTTGGTAAATCAGAAAATGTATCAATGTATTATAGCAGTTATATGGGCAGAGGCAACATTTAGGGGAATTTTTGATATATATCATCAGTGATTGCTGATCAAAGGATGTTTCTGGATCCTTCAACATATATGGAGGGAGAGCTCATGGTAGTGAGAGAAAATGCTGTTGATATGAGCCAATACTGGGCATATCATTTAGTTTTAATCCTATTTACCTTTTTAATTATTTAGTTATTTATAGCTGCCCAGAGTCCCTTGGGAGTTGGGCGGCATAGAAATGCGACAAAATAAAATAAATAAATAAATAAATTTATATTTATATTAAGTATTCATTTTTTACCTGTGCTTATATTTCTATGGCCTATTTTATATCTTTTTACTTCCTCAACATTGAGTGTTACAATTTGAAGGTGCTTTTGACACAAATAAAGAAGGAAAGGATTGCTGACAGAAATTTTTGAAATCTTTCCAATGCAAATGATCTCTGATACTTATAGCTTATTAAAGATTGATAATAGTTGGCATAGTAGTAAATTTTACCTTCAAGGGTTTATTAAGGATAATTTTAATGAATTGTTTATTTTTAGGATTACATGAAAAATCCAGGGTAAATCAAACATATTAAAACATCATACATAAATATTATATTTAAGATAAGATATTACAGAAAAATGTGTACTTTCTAATACTAATACAGTGCAGGTTGTCTTCAATTTATGACTGTAAGACTGAGCCCAGAATTAGTATCCTAAGTCATGGCAGTTGTTAAATGGTTCATTAGGTACCAATGCCTAATGTTACACCCTTTTTTTATAGTGGTTGTTCAATAAACACTGCAATTATTAAGTGAATGCCATGATTGTTAAACAAACACTGTGATTGTTAAATGAATCCATTTTCTTCAATGGCCATTTCTCATGGTAAACATTAGAAATTGGAAAAAATGTTAAAAGTCTTGATAATGTGTCTGTGGGATGCTGCAAACAGATGTAAATGTGAGCTAGTTGCCAATTGCACAATGAACAATAAGAATGTGGGCCACTGAAACTAGGTAGTAATTCTAGGTAGGTCCATTATAACTTCAAACAGTTGTTAAGCAACCAATCATTGAGGACTACCTGTATAAATAGCTTTTCCAGCAAGTGCTATGCTAAAAAAAAAAACCCAACTATTGAAACCCAACCAGAAAAGATAGAATAAGCTTGGAAGCAGGAAGAAAAACTGCTAAATTTTGTATGGATTATGACCTAACTCTGAAACCTCAGGCAATGCAGCCATGGTGGCACAGTGGTTAGAATGCAGTACTGCAGGACTAACTCACTGCTCACTCCAGGAGTTCAAGTCTCACTGGCTCAAGCTTGACTCAGCCTTCCATACTTCTGTGGTCAGTAAAATGAGGAGCCAGACTGTAAAGCACTGTGAAGCAGTATATAAGTGATATTGTTAAACAAATTAGATAATATTAATACCAGAGTTCTACTACACTTATATTTAAATATAACTATCTAATGAACTGAAAATAAATTTACAGCTTTGGATGATTTATGCCAAAAATTAATACTTTATTTAAAAGTCGTCCTAGGGCTTTCTGAATGTCTTTGTTTCTTAAAGAATAGATAAGTGGGTTGAACAGTGGAGTTACAACAGTATAGAAAACTGAGATGATTTTGTTGAGGTGTTTTAGGGAGGAGGTATCTGGCAAAGTATAGACAATGACTGATGTGCCATAGAAAAGGCAAACTACCAAGAGGTGAGAGGAGCAGGTTGAGAAGGCTTTTTGCCTTCCAATGGTGGAATTTATTTTGATGATACTGACAATGATGCAAATGTAAGAGGTCAGGGTCAAAAGAAATGGAGGAATTGTGAAAATGATGGTCATGCAAAAAGCAAAGAGTTCAAATAGAGTTGTATCACTACAAGACATTTTTGTCAGTGGATGTAAATCACAAAAGTAATGGTCTATGACATTTGGTCCACAGAAAGTTAGCTGAGCCACGAGAGCCACCAGAACAGCATTAAATATCATACTACTTATCCAAGTCCCAGCAATAAGTTGGAAACAAAAATTCTTATTCATAATAGAAGGATAGAACAGAGGTCTACAAATTGCTGAATAGCGATCATATGACATTACAGCCAAAAGGTATGCTTCTGTAGCTCCACTAAGACAAAAGAAATGATATTGGGCTAGACATCCATTCACAGTAATCGTTTTCTCAGCACTCAGAAAGTTTGCCAACATTTTAGGCAGTAAGGTAGAGCTATAACAGGTATCCAGAAAAGATAAATTAGCCAGGAAGAAGTACATTGGAGTATGAAGGAGCTGATCAGCCATAACAAGCAAAAAGATGAGGATATTTCCAATTATTGTCATCAGATAAATCATCAAGAAGAAGCAGAAAAGGAGAGGCTGCAATTCTTGGAGATTCCCAAAACCCAGGAGGATAAATTCTGTGATGCTTGTCTGATTTTCCTTTTTTGTATCCAAAATGTTTTCCATGCAAATGTCAATCAGATCTGTTATGTATAGCAATGTAGCAGATCTACAATATATGACAAGAAGCAGATAATGACAGAGTTAAGAAATGTTATTTTCTTATTAGTTTAATAAAATTTTAGTAGTATCTTGAAAAGGTTGGTAGCTTTTATGTACCTTTATTTCATGCAGAAGTTTAGCTACAGTTGAAATATTGCTGATGTAAAATCACCCTTTTCCTCATATCTGTTTTGGAAAAATAGGAGGCACAGAATATACAAATAATGCAGAACAATTTGTGAGATCAAGCATTTCCATTTATTTTTCTACTCCCAAATATGTCTCCTATCAATTCTCCATAGATTTCTAAACTGTGCTCAAGATGAAATAAGTAATTCTATAACACTAGGATCCTTTTCCTTGCCTTGAAAGCCATATTCCTATATCTAAAGTGCCAAGGAAACAATATTGGACTAGATACTGAATCCTAATAATAGTTCTGTCTCCATTCAAAAAATTAGCTAACATTTTGGTAGGATTCTTGGGGAACAGCAGGTCTCTAAGCAGAACAAATTCTATATGAAAAAAAAATATGATAATGTGAAGACATGAATCAGTCACAGCTATCACAATGATGAAAAGATTCCCAATTATTGTCACAAGACAAATCACTACAAAGAGGAAGAAACTCAGAGGCGGCAGTTCAGCAGGATTCCCCAAACTTAAGAAGATGAATTCTGCAATGAGTGCATCATGTCTTTTCTCTGCACCCAGCCTCGTTTCAGTTCACCAAATCTCATGCAGAAATGGAATATAAACAGAAAATCGTGAATCTGAATTTTTAGCTAGATACTTACAATGTCAATTTTACTTTAAAAAGTAACTTGCAATTTAAATCAGAATGTCATCCTAAGTGAACCATGACATCTTTCCACCTGCCTTTCTGGCTATTAGGTAATAAATGAAATCATAAAATTGACTGACCTCAGAAGGCATCCTTTGTTCATCTTTTTTCCTCCTATGAGTCTTTAAAGGCCTGGGGGAAAAAATGAGCATTACAAGAAATATATTAGCAGAGAGGTAGTTGTGATGATACAACATCCACAAATCCTTCCAAGATAAAATAGAACTTCACATTCAGTGGATAGTGACAATGTTGATAACAGGGGAAAGTAGTTTAGTAGTTTAGTAGTTTAGCTACAATTAGCTAACAAGAGTTTCTTTAAAATTTGTACTCAAATGTTATTGCATTTTTTAAATAAAATATCACAATGGTTGATTAAATGAACTAAATGTCTTTGGAACAGGGTGCTGTCCATGCTGTCTTTCTTTCTTTCTTTCTTTCTTTCTTTCTTTCTTTCTTTCTTTCTTTCTTTCTTT
>WNWU01013919.1:254049-287131 GCA_012654045.1 Ptyas mucosa | reverse complement strand
CCTCCCACCCCACTCTCTCTCTCTGATCTAGGACACAGCTTTTGAATTGAGTTTCTTAGTGAATCTAGTGCAACATGAAGAAGACTACCCTAACCAGAGATTTTATACAAATAGTATTTGTCCATATGGTCAAATTCGCATAAAACACCAGTTTTCAATATACTCTTCCAAAAGTATATAGGGATCCAGGAGGACTACACTTGATTTTGTCATATGTATTCATTCCGTTTTTGGAGATTAAGATAATATAGATTAACATGGACTGAATTCATGCATGACAATAAACCAAAACAATACAAATTATATTATTATTTAATGAATCATATAAACCCATTTGATATTTTCACATTCTAATTTCAAAAAAAGTCCTGGAATGTCTGAGGATGGAACTTATTTACCTCAAGTGAATATCAACATCATAGCAGCCATAATCCTTATTATTGCCTTATCTCTAAATTATTGCAGAAAACTTGGCATTCAGTATGCACTGGAACTCTCCCCAAGCACTTAAATAAGTGCTGAGAGAGATTGGATGATGATCTCCTAGTTTACAGAAGAAGTTATAAATGTAACAGTCTCCTAAACACAAATGTGATCCTTATGTTAATTAATTATCCATGGGATTTCTGTCTTGCTTAGAGCTTATTATTTTGGAAAATAATCAAAATCTTTTATAATAAATGTACATTGTATGCAAGATAATGCCATGCACATATGATAACAAGTGATCTGTAGTATTTGCAGATACAGTTTGGATTTCATCAGATTTATATATTTACATGTACACTTCCCTTTTTGGTCCCATGTTACACTGAAATCATTTTCAGATTGGAATGATCATTGTTTACCTCCATTGATGAACCTATATATTTTCATAAAAACAGCTCAAAAGAAAAAAGTGTTCCTAGACTTTGAATTCATATGCCCTGGATTGACTTTGTGCATTGCATGAAAGCTTTATTTGTTTGTGTTGATTTCTGAAGAAATCAATGTCTGAACTTACTGATAAGGGTAAACTATACTATCATTGTCGGCCATTCAGCTGTGTCTGACCTTTAGCCAGTCTGTCTCACAGCACCTCCTTCGCATCCACCATGTTCATCCTGGTATTATCCTTTATAGCCATGATAGTGAACCTATGGCATGTGTGCCAGAGGTGGCACACAGTGCCCTCTCTGATGGCATGCGAGCCATTGTCCCCGTTCAGTTCAACTCTGCTGTGCATGCATGTGTGCCTCCTGCTGACCATCTGGTCTTTGGGTCTCTGCCACGCATGCATGCGGGTGGGGTGCATGTGGGGGGACTGTGCGTGCATGTGCTGGGGCGGGGGCACATGCAGGGCACATGCGCATGCACAAGGCAGGGTGTGTGGTGGGGGCATGCACATGTACAAAGGGGCAGGATGCATGTGGGGGATGCACAAGCACATGTGGGAGGTAGGGCACATGCATGGGGGCCACATGCTCATTGCTTTTTGGGGGTTCAGGCATATGTGTTTTGGGAACTTGGTCCAGAAAAAGTTAGCCATAATTTCTTTATAGTGTCAAGCCAATGGATACTAGGGAAACCCCTTCTTCTTTTTTTGCTGATCACTCACAGTCTGGTTGACTTTTTGAGTGAGTCAGCTCACATGACATGGCTAAAGTATGAGAGCTTTG
Source organism: Ptyas mucosa (assembly GCA_012654045.1). Lineage (NCBI taxonomy): Eukaryota > Metazoa > Chordata > Lepidosauria > Squamata > Colubridae > Ptyas > Ptyas mucosa. The sequence goes on along the minus strand of WNWU01013919.1, from coordinate 285,473 downwards.
GCTGGCAATAACTGGCTTTGAGTTATATTTTTGGTAAAGCTAGGACTTTGTGGTTTTTATAATCCATGAGATATATAATACTCATCTATAGTACCATAATTCAAAGGTGTCCTTCCTTCTCCTATCTGCCTTTTTCAGAATCCAGGCGTCACAGCTATAAGTAGCAATTGGAAAATTGAAAATGCATTGACTAATCTGCATTTGTTTGGGAGGATGATTATCCTTACTGTTCTGGATGTTATTCATGCTGGACATTGCAGGTCTTTCAAGTGCTATATACCTTTTGATCTCAGGGTTGCAGTGACTATGCTGGTTGATTTTAGAGCCCAGGAAGTTGAATTCCTTGTTTCAGTATTGATCATATTTTCTGTAGATATTTTATCCCAAATTCCATCAAGGCTTTCTCAATTCATTATTCACTGTATAAAATAGTAATGAAAAGGAAAATTTAAAAACATGCTGGCAAAATGGGAAAGCAAAAAGAACACAGCCAGAGCATAAAACAGGTGCCTCTTTGGATTTGAAGACTGAATAGAGCTTGAGTTTCTGGAATTGAGGATAATTCATTTGACTGGATCAGTCCCATTAAAAAAAAAGTAAAAGCAAGTTCAAATCAGCTGTGAACATAGCAACACAGCAGTTGAAATGACTAAGAAGACAATGACTAGCAGCTGGAGGTAAAAAGACTTTTCAAGCCTTGCAGCCAATCACAGCTGTGACTTTAATTTTACTGGAACTGTGAAAGGCACTGTGAAAGGCACAGGTGGGAAAACAGAACTTTTAATCAGCGTTTGAAAACTGAGACTGGAAAACCATTTGTAATGAACTAGAAAGATATTGACATCTCTATTTTAATGAAAAGAAGTACTATGGGGAACTTGATAGGTAAAGATTCCCCTCACACATATGTGGTAGTTGTTCCCAACTCTAGGGGGCAGTGCTCATCTCCATTTCAAAGCTGAAGAGCCAGCGCTGCCGAAGACATTTCCTGTGTGGCTGGTCATGTGGCTGGTATGATTAAACACCAAAGGTGCATGGAATGCTGTTACCTTCCCACCAAAGGTGGTTCTTATTTTTTTTATTTGCATTTTTATGTGCTTTCAAACTGGTATGTTGGCAGAAGCTGAGACAAGTAACGGGAGCTCACCCCATTACGCAGCACTAGGGATTGGAACCGCTGAACTGCCAACCTTTTGATTGACAAGCTCAGCATCTTAGCCACTGAGCCACTGTATCCCTTAAGGCGGACTTGATAGCAGTGTTCTAATATCTAAAGTACTTCCACAAAGAAGAGGGGGGGGGTCAACTTATTCTCTAAAACACCTGAAGGCAGGACAAGAAGCAATGGATAGAAACTAAGCAAGGACAGAAGCAATCTAGAACTAAGGAGAAATTTCCTGACAGTTAGAACAATTAATCAGTGGAACAACTTGCCTCCAGAAGTTGTAGATGCTCCAACACTGAAAGTTTTTAAGAGATTGGACAACTATGTGTCTGAAATGGTATAGGGTTTCCTGTCTGAGCAGGGGGCTGGACTAGAAGACAACCAAAGTCCCTTCTAACTCTGTTATTATGTTATCTTCCATTCCTTCCCTGAAAACAAGGTGAATGGCACCATATAGGCAATGAAGTTAAGTATAAATCTAGCTATATGAAAACAGAAGAGCTTTGATATTCTGTGACTTATCTCTATAAATGACATTTAAATGTGCGCTGATCATGTCATAAGATAGGCCCTTTGCTGTGAATATTAATTACCAAAATGATAAAATACCTTTAAACATTCAGAGGCAGTTACTATTAAAGTCTTTATCATTCTTTTGAGAAAGTATGAAATAAACAAAATTATACCAAGCAGACAATAAGCATCAATTATAATTGTCAGTAAGAAGACAACACTATTATCAGAACAATTTTATTATGTTTATATCATTGATAAGTATATCATTGATATTTCTTTTTGCATTTTAAACTTCCACTAAATTCCATTAGCTTAATAGCAATAGCACTTAGACTGATATATTGCTTTATAGTGCTTTACAACCCTCTGTAAACAGTCAGCCTATTGCCCCCAACAATCTGGGTTCTCATTTTACCCATCTTGGAAGGATGGAAGGCTAAGTCAACCTTGAGCCTGGTGAGATTCGAACTGCCAAATTGCAGGCAGCTGGCAGTCAGCAGAATAGCCTGCAGTACTGCATTTTAACCACTGCACCACCGCAGCTCAAAATAAATTTATTCTTATTAATACACATGCACGAATGGATAGATGGATGGATGGATGGATGGATGGATGGATGAATGAATGAATATATACATTCATGTTGGCTTGTAGAGGTCACAGGCTAAGCAGTAAGTACAAATCCACTATAGTGGTGATATATGGTGACTTATCACTATAAGAAAATATACCTCATTCTCACCTATCAACTTGTGAAATGTCCTCTCTGTCAGACATATGGATTATCAATGCAATAAAGTAATTTTCAAATATATATAATCAATGGTAATTAATATATATATCATTCTGCTGAGAAAATATCTAATAAATGATACTACAACAAAACATAATAAGCATACATTAACAGAGAAATTAGAAACAACATTATTATCAGAATAATTTGTATTATGTTTATTTAAAAATCACATTTCAAATTTCCACTAAATCCCATTCTATTTTAAATTTCTATTACAAATTATCAATAGACTTATATAATATTAGAAGTTCCTTTATAACAAGTGATAAACTAGATTACTAAAATTTTCAACCATATAAATATTTTTGGTGAAAACTCCAAGGTAACCCATATAGTAGATATATTGGAAATAACAGTAAACCCATACAAAGACTGTTTGGAAGCTAGTTTGGACATAAAATGCTAAGGGCTGGCTGAACTAGAAAGAAGCTAGGCTGAAGTAGAATATAACCTCTTTGCAGTAAATAACTCTAATAGTCATGATGTGTATTGATAGTAATGAACACTATAAGGAACATTCAGTCTAAGACAATACATAAAGTCCACCTGACTACATAGCTACATAAAATGTAATTGTATGATGTATGATCACATCAATGATGTGCCATAGATCAGGAAAAAAATCCAGTATGGCTGAAAGATAAGAGTGGGACATGAATTTCCAGGATCAAGAACAACCCAAGTAAAATTAACAGCTCCCCAAAGTGGTTTTTGAATAGTAATAATATTTTATGACAATATTAGTGTGATTTTGCTGGTTATTTTTGGATAAAGAAATAGAAAAATCAGGAAATCAGATTATAGATTTTAAGAGCTTCTCTATTCTATAGTCAGCTGCTATTTTATTTTCTCCTCTTCACTGCTACTTCTCTCATTCCTTTTTTCCAGAGTTCCAGACTTTGGCAAACTATCTTACTAGATACTAATTTAGGTAATCTCCCTGTTTGCATTAGACAGTGTGTGTGTGTGTGTGTGTGTGTGTGTGTGTGTGCGTAAGAGAGAGAGAGAAAGAGAGAGAGTATGTGTGTGTTATGTTGGAATTGAGAACAACAATAAAGGGATAATTATTCATATTTTTATGAATTAGGCAATTGTTATACATTGTTATTTTCTGGAGTGATTCTTCCAACAAGAAACAAAGATCACAACAGAATCGGAAATAAATTTTATGTATTTTCTTCAAGAAAGAATTTAGATACAGAAAAGGAATTAGTTAAAAAAAAAAAAGCTCTATGATGATTAAAACCATCAGAACCTGATAAGCCAAATAGCTAATTTTCTGCTCTCTGTTCTTCATGCTTATGGCAAACTTACGCTATTAAGCTTAAAATAGTTATAAGACCCTTCAAACCTTGCAAAACACTTATGAAAAAAACCCAAGCTCTCCCTCTATATAGATTAACTCATCCACTCCAATAATGTTGCACCACCAGCCCCAGCTCTACTGTCCTATAGTAAAACAGTCAAAACTGTATGGCAATAACAAAAAAAAGGTATATCTCTCATTTAGCAACTCTTTTATAGGTATTATTATAGGTGTTTTATAGGTTTCTTTTGTCTATAAACAAAAGAAATAACTTCTTCCAAAAATTCTCAGTTTCTTTTGAACCCATCCTAAAGCTTTGTGGACATCTTTATTTCTTAAAGTATAAATGATGGGATTCACCAATGGAGTCAAAATTGTATAAAATATGGAGAAAAATTTATTGAGATGTCTCAGAGTGGGGGTATCTGGCAACATGTAGACTATGATAATAGTGCCATAAAAAAGGCAAACCACCATGAGATGAGAGGAGCAGTTCGAGAAAGCTTTTTGCCTCCCAGTGCTGGATTTGATTTTTATGATGGCAATGATGATGCACATGTAAGATGTGAATGTCAAAATAAATGGAATAACAGCATCAATGAAGGCAAGGAGAGCAACAATGAGTTCAAGAAAGCTTGTATCAGTACAGGATAGTTTTTCTAGTGGAGTCAAGTCACAAAAGTAATGGTCAATGACATTTGGGCCACAAAAGGATAACTGACTAAGGAGAAGCAAAATGATACCATTAGCTACTAACCCGTTTAGCCATGACCCAGCCATAAGATAAACACACAGCTTTCTACTCATAATCAAACCATAAAGGAAAGGTCTACATATAGCCAAATAGCGGTCATAAGACATTGCTGCAAGAAGATATGTTTCTACAGTTGCAAAAGAGCCAAAGAAATAATATTGGGCTAGACATTGACTCACGGTAATAGTTGCCTTTCCTGTTAACAAACTAGTCAACATTTTTGGCAATATACTTGAAGTATAGCATGTCTCCAGACAGGACAAATTTCCAAGAAAAAAGTACATAGGGGTGTGAAGACATGGGTCAGCCACAACTAGCACAATGATGAGGAAGTTCCCAGTTATTGTCACAACATAAATCAACAAGAAAAGTAAGAAAAGCATAAATTGCAACTGAACAGAATTCCCCAAACCCAAGAGGATGAATTCTACAATGTCCGATTGATTGCCTTTCTCTGAAGCCAGCATTTCTTTTTAGTTGACTGCATCACATTCAAAAGTACAGTACAATCTGAAAATCATGTGTCTGAGATTTCCACTGGATCCCTTAATCCACACTTCCAAAAAGTAGCCCGTAGTGTGGGTGAAATTCATCTACAATGAATCGCTATGGAATTCTTAGCGATTGGTGGTATTATTCCAATAATTAACTTCAGAAGGTTCTTCTACTTCAGAGTTCACCTATATTTTTCTTTGAGTATCAAAAGACCTGAAAAATTGAGAATTACAAGAAACAAACCAACAATGAATGTAAATGTTAGTCCCATCAACTACTTCTCCAAAACAAAATTACAGCAAGGTTAGAGGTTCAGTCTTTTGCATTTTTCTCCAACAATGATGATGTTAAAAAAAGATACTAACAAATTTTCTGAATATCATTGCATTATTTGTCTAGGATCCTTCTACATTAATATTTTCAGTTTCTAATGTATAAATTGTACATCAACAGAAACAGATTATAAGAATAAACATAAAAGATTTTATCAAAGAACTAAGCAGAGGAAAGATAATTCTGAGTTTTATTTTCTGTATGCTGGGACTGATTTTCTTCATGTTTTGCTGCAGAATCTATTTTATTACAATCATGAATTCACCTAAAGCTTCTGTTGATTAATCATGTTGGCAAATGAAATAATGCAAATTCAACATATCTTTTTTTCTGATTGACATTGTTGTAAAGGAACAATGGATTCGCTAGTTTGGCTAGCCAGGCTGATTTGTGATCAAGTCTTACATTAGATTTGGTTGATAACATAAATTCCATCTTATTTTTATAATATTTTTTCTTTATATCTTGCTTGCTGAGTAAATTGAATTATATGTGGAATAGATATTTGTACATACGTAAAGAAATAGATAACTATATCCTGCTATTGGACTTTCTGCAAAAAGGGTATCATATTGCTTAGTATAAAATATTCCATTGTTATGTTTAATTAGCTACTTATCTTCCATAAATTTATTTCATTTTACTCAAGAGAAGCTAAATATTGTTTTATTAAAATATTATCATTGATAAGTTAAAATATCATTATTGGTCATCACATCATTTGTAATTCTAAGTAGCATCTTTGGGCAAAGATCATTTGCAAAGATGGACAAGTCCAAATAGTTGACCAGAGATCATCTTCCAAAATGACACAGGATAACTAGGCTACCTAAATGCTAACTGAACACATTTCTTAATCATCACTTCAACATTTTTATTGAGAATCAGAATTTAGAAAATATTAATATGAAAATAGTTTGAAATTGAATTAAGTTTAGATTATTAACATTTTATTATACTTGTTTCTCCCAATTGTGAACTTTAAAGAAATAAATTTAGAATAAATACTTGGTCCTGAATCACAGTACAAACAGAAAGAAACATCAAGTTTATAAATCACTGTAAAATAAAAATGATCAAATTATACATACATATACATATTACGTATACATGAGTTAATTTGATGTCTTCATGTTCTAATTATTTAAAAATAACTCTTGAAGTGTCTGAAACTAGAACCTACCTGCCTTGAGTGAATATAAGTTTCACAGATATCCTAACCCTCACTAGCGCTAATGATATATCTTTAAATTGCAGCATTAAAAATGGCACTTGGTAACCACTATTTAATAAAGTATCCTTAGAACTTCAAATGAGTTCATTAGGGGATTTGAAATTAATCTTCTAGTTTTCTGGAAAATTATAAAATGCAACCAGTTTCCTAAATCCAAAAGGGATTTTTACATTAATTATTTCCCCTTGAGATTTCTGTCTTGTACACAGCTTATTACTTTGAAAAAGTAATTTAAATCTTTTTCAGGTAACACTTCTTGAGAGTCTGCAGGTATGTTTTCAGACATATAATAACAATTGAATTATAGCATATGCCAAAGAAACATCAAATTTTGTCAGCCTTATAAAGTAGTCCAGATAAGAAGCACATATAGAATTATGAGAGGTACTTTATTGTAAGATTATATATATTAAAAAAAACTTGTAAATCTGAAATTACATTTCTCCACTATCATCTTTATAGCCCAAGAAACTAGGGAGAGTCTCTTGTGAGATATCTGTCACATCCACATTATCTGACCATTGCCCTCACTGCAGCTTTTCTCCCATCTCCCAAGGTCCTTCCCACAGGACAAGTTTCATCCAATTCATATATTTACTCCCCCCTCTTTGGTTTTGTTGCAGCATCTTAGAATACCACCAAATAATTATAAAGTTAATTCTTATACAATAGCCACACATTTCAATTTCCAACAGCTTCCAAGAAGCTATTGGGAGATGTTTATTTGACCTCAATATTGCAAAATGTGCACTCACACAGGACCAGTCTACTAATTTGGGATCATAATGCATCTTCCCATTATGTGGCTGAATTAAATTCACATTCTATGGGACAGCAATATTCAAATCTCAGTTCTGCAATCCTAATGAAGATAAATGTTTTATGTTTTAGATAGGCAATACCCACTACAAAAATCACACTGTACAATTCCTGATTAGAAGAGAAATTGACAAAGCCCCTCATTTTATTCAGGTAGACAGTGTCCAGACTCAATGGTCCATTTGGGTTCAATTAGACTCCAAGCCTTGCTTTCAGAAATTAACAGGATAGGGTGATAGAACAGGATACAAGTTTACATTAGTAAAGGATGACTCAAAGACCCAATAAATAAAGACCCAAGTCCTCTATTCAAATTCCTTTATCTAATAAATGTACAAAAGTATTTTCCTAAAAAATCTAAATGATGGAACACACTGAAATAAAAATGTGATATAATAAATCATAGTATGTTATCATACAGTATATTATAATAATAGAGATATAAATAATATCTCAAGGATAAGAGACTGCAAAGGAATTTCTATATTCTGGTGACAAAAGATATAAAGTATAAACAACTTTTAATTAGTGTCTACTTACTTACATCAGATTTTAAAACCGACAGTTAAATTTTTGTGAACTAATGAAGTGAAGAGATGTTTAAATTTTCAGATGATTCATGTGATATATTAATATTTTATTAAAAAGCCTTTTTACAGCTTTGTGAACTTCTTTGTTTCTCAAAGTATAGATAAGAGGATTGAACAAGGATGTCATAACCGTATAGAAAATGGAAAATATTTTATTCAAGGGTCTGAGGGAGGGAGTGTCTGGCAATACATAGACAATGATTAATGTGCTATAAAAGAGGGAAACCACCAAGAGATGAGAGGAGCAGGTTGAAAAGGCCTTTTGCCTTCCAGTGGTGGATTTGATTTTGATGATGGTGCCAATGATGCAAACATAGGAGGCAATGGTCAACAGAAATGGAACAATTATGAAAATAACAGCTTCACAAAAAACAATTAATTCAATGAGACTTGTATCAGTACATGATAATTTCTGCAATGGACGAAAGTCACAAAAGTAATCATCTATGACATTAGGCCCACAGAAGGATAATTGAGTAGTAAAACTCACCAGAATCACATCAAATATCAAACTATTTATCCATGCCCCAGCCATAAGCTGGAAACATAGCTTCTTGTTCATAATGGAAGCATAGCGTAAAGGTCTACAAATTGCCAAAAAGCGGTCATAGGACATTGCAGCCAAGATGTATGTTTCTGTAGTTCCACAAAGACACACAAAATGGTATTGCACTAGGCATCCATGGACAGAAATGGTTCTTTCACCAGTCAGCAAACTGACCAACATTTTAGGCAGCAAGATACAGCTGTAGCAAGCGTCCAGGAAAGACAAATTTGCCAGGAAGAAGTACATTGGTGTGTGAAGTTGCTGATCAACCAGAACAAGCAGAAAGATGAAGATGTTTCCAGTTATTGTGATTAGATAAATCACCAAGAAGAATGTGAAAAGGAAAGGCTGCATCTGAGGAGAATTGCCAAAACCCAGAAGGATAAATTCTCTGACACTCGTCTTGTTTCCATTTTCAATAAGCAGAATTTCTTCCATGTATCAAATGTCAATCAAATCTAGAACATATGTCAAGAAGCAATCATGTTGAAAGGCAGTTCTATGCTAAATTTCCTTGTGATTTTTAAAATTTTGTTAAATGTATTTTGTAAATGTTTTTAGCTGTTATTCATTATTATGTCACTCAAATAACAGAGTGACTGAGATTTTACACTACAAGTAGCAAAATCATACTTTTATCTCATGCCTATGCTGGAGAACAGTTTAATTGAATCAAACATTTCAATTTTCCTTTCCTTTCCCAAGTATACCTCCCTGAAATTCTAAAATGTGATCAGTTTGAAATAAATAATTCTATGACATTTGGATCCCTTTCTTTAAAAGCTACACATGTTTTTTCTAGGGTATTTCTTGTGATACATATATCCAAAATGATTCTGGTTATAGATATGTAGAAGTTTCCACACAATCCTTTCTATTTTTTGTAGTAATTTAATCTTGGAATTAAAAAAAGAAAGAGAGATAGCATTACTGACCAAGAAAAGTACCAAAGGAAAGGTGACTGGATTTAAAAACATACCTAATACATTGTAAAAGATATATGGAACACTAAACACACTGTAATTATGCTTATTTGGGGAGAAAAAGGGGGGGGAGACTGTGTACTGTGAAACATAGTCACAGTATAAAAGGTAGTATTAATCAAATAATCTGGTATTTACCACAAATAATGTTTAATACTAAACTTTAATATATATTTTTTCACCTATTTGAATAAAGCTTTATAAGAGGAATTTACCCAAGCCGTAACTATGAATCAACACTGAAACAAAGCCATAAACAATAAAATATTATTCACAGAACTCTATTAATTTTTCAACTGCAGTGCTGGAAAAATCTGCATTTTATTACCACATTATCTCATAATTCCCTTGTCAATAATAAAACTTCAACAGGAATGAAAATGATAAACTGATCTCTTGCTAGATAAAAAAAACAAACAAATGTTTTTCTTCAGCCATTCCTAAATTAAATTTTACATATGTTATCAATTCAGAAGTAGTAAATCATATATAAGGTCACCTGTGGCACAAGAAAGTATCTTTTTAAGCATCCAGAAGGTTATCTTCTCCAAAGTAAAACATCATATATTTTCACAAAGAGAAAAAGGATCCCATTCATTTGGACTCATCTTCCCTGGGATGGCTTTACACATTGCACGAATGCATGTTATGTTTTAACAGAATCTCAGTTCACACATGTGGTAAAAAGTTTACAAACCACAAAGGCTAACTTCACAGATCAAGCTGAAAAAACATATTATGATTTAGTTCAATCTGCTAAACCGTTCAAGCTGTAATGGAAAAGACTGCCATGAAAAAGTGCATCATTCTTCTCCAATGTATAATTGCTTTGAAATTTCCCTCCACTATATTAATGATTGATTGCACAAAGATTCAGTATTGATTTTTCTCCAAATGATTTGTGAAGGAGCTGTTCTCTGGGCAAGCTGGAGCTTTGGCTGCTATAATATAGAAGTGTTTCTATCAATATGTCATTAATTAATCCTAGGAGATTTGATATTGATTTTCTGGTTTACTGATGCAAGTCAGTTATACACCCAAAAGGAGATTTCTCCCTGGGATTTCTGGGTTATTTAGATCTTCCTACTTCTGAGCATTTGAAAATTTTCAGGCAAGTCATCCTGAGAGTACATTCAGGCAAGTACATCCTGAGAGTACAAGGATCACATTCAGTCAGAAAAATAAAATCCATGCTGTCATCAGCATTTTGAAAATTTGGCTTATTCATTAATCATCCTCTATCAAGGAAAAGGCAAGGACCATGCATTTTGCATTTATTTTCCTCATTTAAATGATACACTGTCCTCAGAGACCATATTGTTTGTGCTATGGCCGCTAGATAGTTCAATTTTAGAAATTATTGCTTATTCTTCTCTCCAAATTTTCTTATATTGCACTATAAGCTTCCTGTATTTTTCTGTAGATCATTTTTTTAAAAGAAGTTTCTTCTTGGAATTTTCATTGAAACTTGGAATCATTGACCTGATGTGGTATATAATGACTGGGGTAGTAGCAAAAGCTCTCTTTTTGAAAAAAAAATATCAAGCACAATTTTATCTATTTTTTGTTAGAATTATTAAAGCTACTAAAGCACATTTAAACCAGGAAATACATATATAATACAATGAAAACCTGAATGCAGAAAAAAAAATCTATATCTTGGCAACAAAGGAAATGAAAACTAACAAGGTTTCAAATCAAGTGTCCATTCAAAAAGAAATTTCTCAAATAGGAGAATTTGGTAAGGTATAGTGAATTAAACTAGTCTCTCTAGAACAGGGCTGTCAAACTCGCGGCCCATGGGCCAGATGTGTCACATGCTGGCCCCACCCCTGCCAAGTTTAGTGAAGGAGAGGAAGTCCTGATACGTCAGGTGATGCCACTGTGACACCACAACATTGACACCCCTGCTCTAGAGAATAGAGACAACAAAGACCAAAAAACTGGCAGGCAGACTGGTTCTTTGGAAACTTTCAGAACAAGGAGAATATGGGAAATCACTCACATGTGCTCTGGACCACTGCTCCTCATTATATCAGTTTGAATGATAGGAAACAAAGAGATTAATCAGCAAGCTCTCAACAACAGCAGAGTCATTTAAAGGACACTATGTTTGCTAGTTTCCCTTGTAATCTTTTTTTAGAACTCATTTACCTAACATCTTAAAGTTTGAAGAGTTTTTCAAAAATGACAAGTTTGAAAAATCACAATGAATTCATCTTCATTCTTCATTTCTGAACAATTTTTTTAAACTATAAGTGTTCAGACAAATTTGGAAATTTTTTTACTGTATTTTACTGTAAGTTGCACTAACTAATAAACTAATTATATAAAATAAACAGCTTTTCATTATTTTGTCTATTATTTTCTCTATTATGAATCATAACAAAGATTAGAAACCTTATGATTTAAATTTGACACTAGAGTGGACTAAAGATGCCAGTAAAAAGAGGAGGAAAAAATAACTACTTTGGAATTTACAAAAAGAACAAAGCACTGTTAACAATTGTTCCAGAGGTGCTTTTTAAAAGGCAGCTGGACTTTCTTTGTATTTTCCCTGAAGACATTTTTCTTCTCATCCAAGAAGTCTCTTCAGTTCATGAAATGTCTTCAAAGAAAAAAAACAAAGTACATCCATTTGCCTTCTTAAAAGCACCTCTGGGACAACCATGATGTGGGTGACTGAGAATCTCCATAGACACTGTAACTGTTGAAATATTAAAGGAGATCTTTGAAGAATTGAACCAAAAATTAATAGCCATAGTAGTATTAGACTTAATACCACTCCGTATGCTTTACAGCACTCTTTCAGCAGTTTGCCCCCAATAATCTGGGTTCTCATTTTACAGATGTCTGAAAGATGGAAGACTGAGTCAAACTCAAGTTCATCAGGATCGTATCTGTAGACAGCCTGCAATACTGCATTCTAAGAGCCATGATGGTGCAATGGCTATGCAGTATTGCAGGCTAATTATGTCGAATGCCATTAATAAGATTCTCACTGGCTCCAGGTTGACTCAGCCTTCTATCCTTCCAAGGTTGGTAAAATGAGGACCCAGACTTTTGGGAACAATATGCTGATTCTGTAAAACAGCTTAGAGAGAGCTGTAAAAGCACTGTAAAACAAGTTTATAAGTCTAAGTGTTATTGCTAACCAGTGTGCCACCATGGCTTCTGTTTATATGGATTGACAATGTTTAAAGAACTGGCATAAAACTTATCTGACACAGAAATAGTGGAATCAAATATTGGATTTAAAAAACTGTGGATTACAAAACAGAAGGTATTTTTTAATGTGGAAACAGGACTTGATCAAAAGAGTAACCAGAATACTGATTCTTTATTGGATATACAAACAAAGGTGGGTGAAGTTTTAAAAATAAAAGGGAAAATATAAATTATAAACCAAGAGAAAGATCTGGATGTCTTTTTACTGGATTACAAAAGAGGTTTGTAAAAGCCTTAAAGAGAGATCAATTCCCACAAGAATATTTTAATGAACTAAAGATTAAGATTTTCAGAGGTAAAAACAATATAAAGCAGGTTTATTAGATCAATATTAAAATAAGACACCTGTTAATGACATTCTGGCAATCATTTACAGATTATTATTATTTTTGCTGGCAATAGAATTGAAAACTTTATATTTTATGAAGTTGCTTATAGATAAGAAAGAGATTATGAAAAGAAGAGATTTCTGTTTGTAACGATATGGTGGTGAAGAGTTGTCATGTTTGTTTATACTTGTAATAAAGATTGAAAGTAACTTTCTTTATTATTTCTTTCTTGTTTCTTTATTCCACTTTTTCCTTTTCTTTGTATTCTTTTTTATTCTTTCTTTTTTCCTTTTATCTTTTTAGTTATCTTTCTCTGTTTGGGTTCAGTCTGCATTAATTTTCATTACTGTAATTAAAATCAGATACATAGATACACATATATACATATGCATACACATTGTCTGTTTGTCTGTCTGTCTGTCTGTCTGTCTGTCTGTCTATCATCCATCTATCTATCTATCTATCTATCTATCTATCTATCTATCTATCTATCATCTAGCTACACAAACATACTGTATATACATACAAATATACATGGAAATACATGGAAAGGCAACAGGAATTAAGGCAGAATTACTTCAGCAATATGGAGAGGAGAGCAATCTGGTATGAAACAATCTTGTCCCTCCATAATCTACTCTGAATTCTCAAGTAATACTGCTAAAGAGAATACATTATCATCCTATTGTTGATACCAAATTTTCATTTCCCCAGTAAAACTTTGGCTAATTAAAGAAGTGAAAAGAAAGACCAAGAATTATAATTTTATCAAAAAGTCGTATTAGGGCTTTGTGAACTTCCTTGTTTCTCAAAGTATAGATAAGGGGATTGAACAAAGGTGTCATCATTGTATAGAAAATAGAAAATATTTTGTTGAATTGTCTGAGAGAAGGGATATCTGGCAATGTATAGACAATGATCAATGTGCCATAAAAGAGGGAAACTACCATAAGATGAGAAGAGCAGGTTGAAAAGGCCTTTTGCCTTCCAGTGGTGGACTGAATTTTGATGATGGTAGCTATGATGCAAGTGTAAGAAATGATGCTCAACAAGAATGGAATAACTACAAAAGTAATGGATATGCAAAAAGAGAAGTATTCAGCTAGAACAGTATCTGTACAGGACAGTTTCACCAGTGGACGAAAATCACAAAAGTAATGGTCTATGACATTAGGCCCACAAAAAGAAAATTGAGTCATGAGAGCTACAAAAACTACATTAAATATTAAACTGCTTACCAATGCTCCTACCATAAGCTGGAAACAAAATTTTGTATTCATAATAGAGCCATAGTGCAAGGGTCTACAAATTGCAAGAAAGCGATCATAAGACATTGCAGTCAAAATATAAGTTTCTATGGTTCCACAAAGACAGAAAAAATGATATTGGGCTAGGCACCCAATAACAGTAATAGTTTTCTTATCAGTCAGCAAACTGGCCAGCATTTTAGGCAGCAAATTACAACTATAGCAAGTGTCCAGGCAAGACAAATTAGCCAGGAATAAATACATCGGGGTGTGGAGGTGTTGATCAGTCACAATTAAAATAAAGATGAGAAGGTTTCCAGTTATTGTCGTCAAATAAATCACCAAGAAAAAACAGAAAAGGAGAGGCTGCAACTCAGAGAGAGTCCCAAAACCTAGGAGAATAAATTCTTTGATGCTTGTCTGGTTTCCTTTTTTTGAATCCAAAATTTCTTCCATTTGTCATATGTTAATCATATCTAGAATACAAACAGTGGATAGCTTTGAACATTTAAAATTATTCTCAGAATACTGGTACCTGATACTGGTATTAGTGCTCAACATGGGGCTGCCCTTGAAAAAATCTGGAAGCTCCAATTGGGTGAAAATGCAGTGGCTCCATGGCTTGGAACCAAGGAATCTGAAGGACCATCTCTTGCCAGTTACATCCAAATGACCCATCAGAGCAGGGAGACAGGGAATATTGTGGGTTCCTTCTCCTAAGGAGGTACATCTGGCAAGAAGGGCCTTCTCTGTGGTGGTCCTTCCATTTGGAACATCATCTCTGCAGAGATTAGACTGGCCCCAATTTTGACACACTTTTGCAAGGCCCTAAAGACCTGGTTTTGCCAACAGGCCTGGGGAACCAGAATGGGATAGAGTCTATCAAGTGACTTGTATGATTGCTTGTTGTCATCGGGTGGGGGAGTGGGGGAGTTTACTGTTTTTATATTGGAATTTTTATTTTTTGTAAACTGCCTAGAGTCAGTGAAAGTGAGTGGGCAGTCATATAAATTCTCTAAATAAACAAATAAAAGTAATTCACTGAAAATCCGCAGGCTAGAAAGCATAGACTTTGAGTTCAAGTCCTGTCTTAGCCATGAAAGGCATCTGGGTGATCTTGGGCCAATGCACCTCACTGGGTTGTTGTTATGAGGAAAATAGGAGAAAGGTATATTGAATATGTTCACTGCTTTGAGTTATTTGTAAAAATAATAAAAATGTGATACAAATAAATAAATAGCAGGATAGCTTAGATTTGCTATCTGCTAAAAGAGAAAACACTCTTTTCTTCATGTCTACTTTGAGAATCAGTATACTTCAGGGTATCAAACGTTTATATTTCCTTTCCCCTTGCCAACCATACCTTCTATTTAGCTTCTGCAGATTTGTAAATTGTGGTCGGGGTGATATAAGCAATTCTAAAATGTTGGATCACTTTTCTGGAAAGCAATGTGATACTCTCAATAATCTTAATTTAGAAGATTCATTAGATATGTATGTTCTGGGTGAAGTTGTACATCTAATTACACACTCCACAACACATTCTAATTTTTAGAATAAATTGGTCTTGGAATCCCACCCCATCAAAAAAATAATGTTTATTTACCATAGGAAGCATCTGCAGAAAGATGATACGGAAGAAAAGATAACATGCCAAAGGCATTGCAAAAGTGATGTCGTATGTTTTACCACACTGGAATTATACCTATTTGAAAAATAAGAAGAGAATTACATAAGAATTACACATCCTAATAACAAATTAGGAAAGTTATCACTAATCACTTTTAAATCACCAAAGGTTGATAATTTTCTAAACATTCCAACAGTAAGTTATAATATTCACAAAAGAACTATGCTTTATTAAATTGTCCATTAAAGAAATTGTTAAAGAAATCACAGTGTCAGAGACCAGAAAAAGCATCTTCCCAGATGGAAATGAAATAAAATATTATGGGTTAATACAAAGTGAAAAGTCATCTAAACTTTAAATGGAAAAAAGAGGACTTCAACTTTCCTCAACATATAGTTATGACTGAAATATATATTTTTTCAGCAATATTTTAATGAAAGATTGTCCAAGAATTCAGTATTGATGTTTCCCCACATCATTGCTGGAAAATCTGTTGTTTGGGCAAGCTAGAGTTCTTTCTACTGTTAAGTGCTTTTAAGTATATATAATTAATTAATCCTGGGAGATTTGCAGCTGATTTTCTGATTTTCTCAGGCAACTCAATTATACACCCAAAAGGAAATTCCCATATTTATTCTTCTTCCTTGGGATTGTGATGCTATTTAGAGTGTAATCATTCTGAGGATTGGTTGACTTGTTTAATATTTTTCATAGAATGCCTCCTACTAGGTCATATTCATGCACAAATGATGAAACACATCTCCACTTTCTACCATCAGCATCCTGAAAAATTGGCATATGTAGGGGAAGAAGTGGCAGAACTTGGGGGCAGAGTTAAAAAGGGGATTAGCCTAGAATTTCAATGTAGCCACAAACAAACTACATACAACTCTACCGCCTTGAATTCCATTGATCCTTATCAAACTCATAGCAGGTCATAAACATTAGTTGAGAATATTCCAGTGTATAAGCATGACTAGCAATACATCAGTTTCACTGAACCTTCACATGTGGATGTGATCTATTGCGCTTGACAATTTGTACATTAGTCACTTTGAAGCATAGACAGTTTGAAAAGACACACAGATCTTTCATTTAATTCTCTCAGTGTGTGGATGGGCTACTCCTATAAAACAGGTTATGTATAATAGGAATTAAAATTTGAGAAAATATTCATTTTTTTCTTTTTTCTTACATTGTCTTTTCTCTTGACATTTTCTAAGGGTCATACAATTTTTACTTCCTCCTAGATTCTTCACTGAAATCTGTAGTCATTAATCCTTTCCAATGAAATATAATGATTGGGGAGTGAATTTTAACAATATATTGCAAGATATTGAAAGGTTATTCTGAAAAAAAGAGCAAGAGCTCAAATGGCTATGGACTCCAGCTGTGGCTACTAAATGACAAGTCAGTCTTTGAAAAGGCTCACCTCATCCAGGTTGAGAATATGAATATTTTCTCAAATTTTAATTCCTATTATACATAACCTGTTTTTTAAGAGTAGCCCATCCACACACTCAGGGAATTAAATGAAAGATCTGTGTGTCTTTTCAAACTGTCTATACTTCAAAGTGACTAATGTCACTTTGCCCAAACAGGTCTCAGTAAAGAGAATATCCTTTTCTAGAAATGTGTCCAGAAGAATTTCAGTTTTGGCACCAACCACAAGGAAAAGGTGCTACCAGTGGTGGTATTCATCTGGTTTTATCCAATTTGGAGTATACCGGTAGCAGCGGCTGCGGGAGGCTCCTCCCACCCGCCTGGACATCATCACGTCCCATTTTTGATGTCTTGCACATGTGCAGAAGGTCCATATGGTCACATTTGTGAACTGATACCAAAGGTAAATCAATACCACCCCTGGGTGCTACCATTGTCTATAGGAGCCTCTGAAGTATGTCAGGGACTCTGTCTTGCAGATCGTCGGGTATCTCACCAGGCTCATGGTTGAATCAGCCTTCTATTCTTCCGAGGTCAGTAAAATGAAGATCCAGATTGTTGGGGGCAATATGCTGATTCTGTAAACTACTTAGAGAGTGGGGCGTAAAGCACTATGAAGCGGTATATAAGTCTAGGTGCTATTGCAATTGCTACAGGTAAGGTGAAGAATCAGTTGGGAGTTCTGCTATTATATTAACCTTCATCCTGTTTGGCAGCCTTCTTGCCCAAAGCTGTCATCAAGTTGATGGTAAAGATTCCAAGACCTGGGGACTTCAATCTACCATCATTACAGCAGACTCAATGCATGAATTCATGGCCACCTTTACAACCATGGAGATAACACAACTTTTCATGGGACCCCTCCACAGGAAAGGTCACACACTAGCTCAGGGTAATGGTTATGTGGGAGTTGGAGTTGGGATATGTTACCATCTAGCCCTTGTCACTATCTAGTTCTTATTGATTTTTCTGCAGTTCCAAGATAGCTTGGGGGTTTTCCTGGGGTTTATTACACAGTTTGACTGAGGTCTTTGTTGTTTCCTGGTATGAAGCAGCAAGAGTACTTTCTATTGGATCAGCCTCACAACTGGGATACAAAGCATCTTGTGCAGAATTCCATTTAGCATCCCCTTATAAAGGTTTATTAATATTGTTGCAATCGATTTATGCATTCACCTACCCCTATGCCCAAGACTGGTGTCCGCACTTACAGTTTCAGGTGAATCATGAGTTATTTTTATTTGCATTTGTTTTCCTGCCGCCCCCCCCCCCCTCGCCCAACAAATTTAGCATTATTGTATGACACACAATTTTCATATCAGGTTGTGGCAGCTGTGGGGTCTGATGATGCCATTGCTTCTGGCTGATTCTTAAGACAAATTCAGAAACCCCAGCTGTATTGCAGTGGGCTGGTAATATATTTAATCCCACTATGGCCACCTCAAGATATGATTGAAAAAAAACCCATGTATTGTCCTTCCCATCCACCAATGCCTACCCTTTTCTTTCAAGGAATGCCAATGCCATAATTGTGAAAACATTTCGGATTTGTTTTTCTATTTTTCTATTTCAAACTATTTTGTTGATCCATAGATCCGTGTATGTAATGATAAGTGAGAAAGATCTTGGAAGAATGAGCAAGATATGCTGCCAATGGACCAGTCATATAGGAGACAGCATAGACAATAGCATTGAGTAGCCATGTGCGAGTAGGCAGCAACATAAATTTCCTAAATAAATAAATAAATAAAATAGCTGGATGGTGGGAGTAGGGAAGAGATTCAAAAGAGACCCTTCCTAGTTTCTTGGCCTTTATAGAAGGGTGAGAATTATACTTCCAGACACTCAAGATACTGTCAACATAATTTTACAATAAAGTAGAATTAGCTGATCTGATTGTAATTCCTATCTGATTTACCTAGGAAGGCCAACAATATAGTAAAAAAATACTAGGAGCTGTTTCATACACAGAATGCTTTAATTCTCAAGACCCTTAAGCTAACCAGTTTCAGAAATAAGAACTATCTGAATTTCAGAAAGAAACTTGTTCATTGGAGTAATATTTAATGCCTGAAATATATAACTAACAATTAGTGCAGGTTATTCTCAACCTCTTTCTTTTCATACTGTTTGAAGAGAAGAATGGAGTACTCTTTTCGTGAAATATCTCTGGACTCGCTTAATTGTATTAATGTCCAATATACAGTATTAATGTCCAATATACAGTGTGGGTTCCAGGCAGATGAGCTGTATTCAAAAATTGGACTAGCAAAGGTTTTGTATGCCCTAGTTTGCAGTACAATATTACCAGAGAAGAAGCTTTGCAAGATTAGGTTAACAACTCTTAATGCCTTTTTGGCAATGTTGTTGCATTGAGCTCTGGCACTTATATCATTGGAGATGAGTACTCCAACAACCTTAACAGAATAAGGATCATTTACAAGGTCGTTTCTGCCCAGGTTGTATTTGATGTTCTGAATTTTCTTTTGCCAATGTGTAAGACAGAGCATTTTTTGGTTGATCTTTTGAGTTGCCAATTGTTTGACCATTCTGACACATAGTTAAAGTCTCTTTGTTGGGTAGCAGCATAGTCGGTGGTGTTGAATAGTTTTCCATCGCCAGTGACGAGAATGCAGTTGCTTATAATATGATCACAATCGTCATTTATGTAAAGTATAAAGAGTGTGGGTCCTAGAATGCTACCTGGAGGACACCGCTGTTAACATGTGTAAGGTTTTGATAGGGCGCTCCATTGATAATATCTACATAATACTTGTTGTTCAGCAAATCTTCCCACAAATTATGATCCAATATATCTTGACAATTATCCTCTAATTGCATATGATGTTTCCATTCCATTAACCTAATCAGCTTTTCTAAGAAGGTCAAGTTCATTATTGCCCTTCTAACAAATCTCCAGATTTCAAACAACTTTTCTCTTTAGAATCTGTTAAAAGCAGATTAACTTCCAGTCCATCCAATTGCATGGCTGATTTAGCTACTA
The DNA here is from genome assembly GCA_012654045.1 of Ptyas mucosa. Lineage (NCBI taxonomy): Eukaryota > Metazoa > Chordata > Lepidosauria > Squamata > Colubridae > Ptyas > Ptyas mucosa. Next base: position 265,054 of record WNWU01013919.1, on the reverse strand, counting down.
TTGCCTGTGTCTAGTTGTCTTCTTTAAGTTGATTTACAATTGTTATACATTCATCAAACCTTTTATCCATTTTTTTATTTAAAACTTGTAAATTAGCAAACATTTTTTCTCAAAAGTTTACAAAAAGGCTTTAACATTAAAATCATCTGAGTTTCTTTTGAGTTTCACCTTGAAAACAACATACCTATATTTTGCATTAAAAATTCCAATTTTCTACAGCCAATTAACCAGTATGAACATCAATTAAGGACCTACTTTAAAGAAAACTGGGAGGGGGAAGGAAGGGAGGGAGGGAGGGAGGGAGGAAGAAAGGAAAAGAAAGAAAGAAAGAAAGAAAGAAAGAAAGAAAGAAAGAAAGAGAGAGAGAGAGAGAAATTGAGGTTACTGGCATTTCTACCTTGACATGAAGTTATAACCATCATGATCCCAATCATGAACTTCAGCCATTACAGCTAAGTAGGACAGGGACCAGTTATTGACCTTACTGATTCACACTTAAATTCAAAATATAACTAGCCAATAAAATTAAGAAGAAATTTATAGTTTCAAATTACTTCCACTAACAATTATAATCTTACTATAAAGAAATCTGAGAGCTTTGTGGACTTCTTTGTTTCTTAAAGTATAAATTAGGGGATTTGCCAAAGGGGTCATCACAGTATAGAAAATAGAGAAGACTTTATTGAGATATCTCAGGGTGGGATAATCTGGCAAAACATAGACAATTATTAATGTGCCATAAAAGAGGCAAACTACCATGAGATGAGAAGAACAAGTTGAAAAGGCTTTCTGCCTTCCAATGGTAGATTTTATTTTGATGATGGTGCCAATGATGCAAATATAGGAGAGGAAGGTCAACAGAAAGGGAACAATTACAAAACTAATGCTTATCAAGAGAAGGACAAGATCAAGGAGATTTGTGTCAGAACAGAATAATTTCTCCAGTGGGTGGAAATAGCAAAAGTAATGGTCTATGACATTAGGGCCACAGAAGGATAACTGAGCCACAAAACCCACTAGAATAAGATTAACTATCACACTACTAATCCATGTCCCAGCCATTAGCAGGAAACAGAATTTCCTGTTCATAATAGAAGCATAGAGCAAAGGTCTACAAATTGCCAAATAGCGATCATAAGACATGGCAGCCAAAAGATAAGTTTCTACACCTGCACAAAAACAGAAGAAATGATATTGGGCTAGACATCCACTCACAGTTATTGTTTTCTTAACTGTTAGCAAGTTCACCAACATTTTAGGCAGCAAAGTAGAACTATAGCAAGTATCTAGAAAAGACAAATTTGCCAGGAAGAAGTACATTGGGGTGTGAAGGTGCTGATCAGACACAACTAAAAGAAAGATGAGAAGATTTCCTGTTATTGTCATCAAATAAATAACCAAGAAGAAAAAGAAAAGAAGAGGCTCCACCTTAGGGAAAGTCCCAAAACCCAGAAGGATGAATTCTGTAATTCCTGTTTGATTTCCTTTTTCTGTATCTACCATCATAAAATGACAACTCAGATCTAGAATATACAAGAAAAAGAAAATAAATTCAGATGTAAATTTCTGAAGCACTCTTATTTTTCTCTCTCATTATAACTAAAATATCTGGAGAATTTTAGTAACTAATGTCCAATCATATCAGGAAGAGTAGATTAAGTTAGAATAATATAGGGAAAATCTGATTATCCCATTACTGTCTTACCTGTTTTGTAGAAGAGATTATATGGTTATGAAACCTTTGCACTATAACTCATTGTCTCATGGCCCTCCTAAATATAATTTTGTTCAATCTTCTATTGTTTTCTAAAACTAATTTATGATTCCAAGGCAAAATTAGGGAATTGACAACATTGAGAATATGTTACCAATAATATTACAATATTATATGTAACTATAGGTTATACAGTAGTTGTTATATTTACTTCAACTAAAATGTTGATTTTAAAACCAACCAAAAGATAACATTTTTAAATAATAAACTGCCTAAGAAAAGAGGATCCTAGAGTTAACATGCTTTGGATCTTCTGTGTCACCAATTTAACTGAAACACTGAACAACATATTCCCATTATTCTTACGTAAAAATATTTTGCCCTCTTAATAATAAAATCTTGTAATCTAAACATTCAGTAAATTTCTCAGAGCTTTCTTTATCATACAAGTAAGCATTCATTAGGGAAACAATAAGGAAGAAAGCTGGGCTTATTATTTCCTTTATCAAATTTATTAATATTCAATAATTTATTGATATTTAATAAATTACATATTAGATAATCTCTTGAAATCTTTTATTTCTGGATATATCAACCCAAATGTATGTATAAAGCCCCTGTGGAAGATTCGTCCCTTCCCTAAATGTAATAGACCATCAAGATATATAATTCAAAAATCCACATTAAGCAATCATATTAATTACAAGTTGAAATGTGAGGTCCTTAGGCCAATTTTTTTTAAACTTTGTGAATTGTTGAATTTAAGTCTTAGTATTTTGTTAGACCATGTAAAATATAATTTATTGTGACAGCCATTTACTAATATTCTCATTAAGAATTGGCATCATTTGAAACAATGTTTAATCTTGCTAAAATGTTAATATTTCCAGTGGCAATTCTTCCGGACCAAGAAAAAATTAAGACGTACTAAACAAATTAATGAAATCCAGTTTTGTGCAGTAGTTTAAAGCTAATTGTTAGATTTTGGATTTGTCTGCATGGAATTTTGATTTCTGAAATAAGCTTACTTGTTTCCCTAGCATTCCATAATGACCACTTACCCAAGTTTGATCTCCTGAACTTGTAACTGATGGAACAGGATAGCAACAGGTAGGCTGTAACTTATGCTAAACAAGCATAAAAGAAAATGTTTGGCAAGTCTTTGTAGCTTCTCATCACAAGTCTAAGGCATGTTTGGAGCAGTGGCTAAAGTAGAGTGCTAGAAACAAGGAACCTGCAAGTTTTAGTTCTCCCTTAAGGACAAAGCCAGTTGGGTGATGTTGGCCAGTCACTCTCCTTCATCCCTAGGAAGAAGATAACAAGAAACCATTTCCAAAATTTTTTCCAAGAAAACTGCAGGAACCAAAAGAAGAGTAAGTATTGGTATACAGATTCAATAAAATGTGACAGGTATTCTATTTTATATTGTCTTGTCTGTATCTGATAATTACTATAAGCAATACAAGACTCTGTTCTTGTATTAAGAATAAATGTTTACTTCATTCACTCTTTAATCAATTTGCCCTGCAAATTGTAATATTATATTATTCAAGAGGACCAAAGGCGCTTAATACATAATATTCCAGGATCATATGAGAAAGATCTTTCTTTGCAAGTTTTAAAAAAGTTACTTTTCTCAAAGGATGAAAGCACTTGGCCACAGGCTTTCAAAAATGAGCTAAAGAGAAGATCTTGGCTTTTCTCTTAGCGTCTTTAAATTAATAACATCTGGGCTGAATTTACTCATGATTCAAATACATGTTTTATTTTAAAAAGGATTGTTGAATAAATCACTATGGTTGGGCTCTCTCATAAATCATGATTTACTAAGCACAAAAATAGCCCTTCCCAGATTATGTTAAATCACAGTGAAAATGTGTTACAGTTTAGTACAAACTGTAAATCCATCAATGTTTGAAATTAGAATTTACCTGCACAAAATACTTGTTATATGTGTTCCAGGATTGAATGCCACTATTTCTCCAAATGATTGCAGAAGAAATTGCACTTTGGGCAAATTTTAAACACTGCCTACTCTGAGACAGTTTCAAATATAGATTTTTGTAAACAATTTAATTAATTAATCTTAAGAGATATGCTACTGGTTTTCTAGTACTCTCTTGCAACAGGATTATGAATCCCAGAGGAGATCCCTTATTAATATTTGCTCCTTGACTAACTAATCAAAACATTTAAAATCTTTTTGAGGTATCCATCACACAAATCCTTAGGGCCAATTTCATGCAGGGATAATAATAATAATCTATTTTTTTGGTCCTCATTTAAAATCTTAGGATAAATAATTCTGGATTTTGGATAATGAAGATGAAAGCTGCTTGTTCTAGGGCATCTTGGGCATCTATGATTGTTCATCATTTTGCCTCCCTTCCTAGACGGTACTAAAGAAAAGAAAGAAAACTTTATTATGGTTAGGCATAGAATAGATAGAGGTAGTTAGGAATATGTCTATTAGCAGGATGCCAAATAGCACAAATGACAACACTGTCTGCTGTGACATGAGAAGCTGATAAAAGCCACTGGTCTAGAAGTGGTTTGGTGGCCAGGATGCCTGTGGCTGAAATGGCCCCGCTAACAATAGATCCTGATTAACCTACAGTTAAAGAAGCCTATTGTGTGGAATTGCAAGTCACACTAGTGCAAATCAAACATGTCCCAATTTAGCCAGTTGAGAATATACATTTAATGATCTTGCAGCCTCCATATTTCTCTGATTTCCATGTGGAACCCAACTGTGCTCCATTGTGTCTCCCACAATATTGTTCTTTTATTACTTCTTTCCAACTTTTCTCCCTTCCTCTGAGATTCCACATTCTCCTAAATCTATCAAGGATAATAATCTAAGAGAATGTGGGGGGATTGAAATCTAAATAATAAAATATTTTTATATAATTATTATATTTATTATATATATATATCCTTTCAATATTTCATTTTTAACTTGCTTATTTGGATGCTCTAGCTAAGCTTCTTCTTTTTTAAAAAACAAGTTTTATTGGTTTTTTCTTCTCTCCCACATTCACCTACATCTTTTTTTTAAACAGAGTGTTGACCATTTCTTATCTTATACAATTAATCAAATTCAAATACATTTTACTGAATGACAATTTTTTCCAAAATCATTTTCTCCCTTTTTCTTCTTTTTTATTTTAAATGTCTCAATATTTCTATACTTGCATACATAAACACCATCTTCATTTGTCCCTGGATTCTAACTCTACTTTTTATTCATATTTATTCTTTTATTCTTAAACAGTTCATTTTTATCTTAATATATTTATATTTGTTTGTTCAGAGTTGCCTTTCTTCTACTTCATCTTTTTTATTGCACAGCAATCTTTCTCCTCAAACCTACCCTCTCCCTCTTCCCTATCTCTTCCTACTTTCTTTCCCCACCTTCTTCTTCTTTTCTCTACTTCCCCTTCTCTTCTCCTTCTCTTCCTCTCTTCCCCCATCTTACCTTTTCTCGTACTCTACTCTTCCCTTTCTTCCTCCCTACTCTTCCATCCCTCTCTCTCCTTCCTCCCCCCTTCCAAGACTCTTCCCCTCCTTCATCTCTCTCTATTGCTGTATTCATTTTTAATTTAATATTTTCCACTGTGGAGTCCAGGCGCCCTGATCCCTTGTTCTTTTAATTATTAACAGTATATTTCATCTTATTCCCTTTTTTCCTTCAAATCTTTACTCAAACAATCTTTTAATCCTTTATCTTTTTTACTTTTACCAATATATTTTTTCTGCTTTACTACTTGCAAGTATAACATTTAAATCATTTTCATCATTTCAATTTCATTCAATTTTACATTCAATTTCCATTATTGAATATATTTCTCAAAATATCTTAACAATATATTTCTACTTATTCAAATATATATTTATAAAGCACATCTTAATCATTTCTCATTTTACCCAATCCAATTAGTTCTTAAAATATTCTTAGTTTGCCTTTTCTCTTTTTGATTATGTTTCAATATATAGTTTGAAATATTCCAATTATTACATTTCCCCCAGCAAATTTATTCATATTATTAAAACCTATCATTCTTTAGACCTCCAATATTATTAAGCATATAACATTTATTACAGTTTCTCCAGTTTTCAGTAGAGCATCTTTAAAACTTAAAATATTGAGTATCAGTCTTATTTCCTTTATTTCATACTCCTCTTATTTTAAAATCACTTAATATCATTGTTTTATCTTTTTTTTCCTACCCTGATCACCGCCCCCCTGGCACCAGCCCGGAGAGATTCTCAGGCTATTCAAGGCACTTGCCTGTCCCTCTTTAGACACCGAGCTGCCTCTCCTTCTTCACTGTCCCTACAGGACAGTTTCAGTCCAAAGACACCCCCCTCCCCCCAGTGTCAGTTAGTCTGGCTGGTTTTTGCCAAGCACATCGGAGCCCGGCATTTTCCCAACCCGTCACGCCGTGCTGCTTCCGGATCCTCCCTACCTAAGCTTATTCAATCACTCATGCAAGTATGTGCTCTTTCTCTCAGCAGCTCATACAATCACACCCCCAGTTGCCATCATTCCCTGCCCCATTTCATTTTTACCACATGCCTCCAGAAGAGAGTTTCTAATTGTTCTATCACTTGTTATTAATAGTAATCACTCCATCTCACAACTAGAGAATCTTACATACTTTTGTTTTTAATCAAACAGATCCCTCTTTAATTCTTTTCTACTTTCAGCTTTAGTCTTTCTTTTATCCTCCGGTTCTTGTTAAATTGATGTCATTAATTCTAGCAACAAATGCAATCCTTGGCTTGTGCCATGATGATTTACTCTCCTAGTAATCCAATTACTTTGTCTTTTCTTTCATGGATATTCCTGGTGCTGAAGCTCTGGGTATATGATTCTCTCACACATTTGCTGATTACCCATTGTGAGTCAGTGACTGCTTCAATGGAGTAAGAAAAGGTTACTGCAGAAAATGAACAATGTATATAAAATAGCAAGAATCCAAGGAGTAAGATGACAATGTGAATGAACAGTAAGAGCCAATTGAAATTTCACTATGAAGTTCTGTGGGAAAAAGTAGGCCTTAAAAATGTAGTTTAAACTTGTGACTGTGTATCCCTAGTTGGATGCCTAAGAATGGAAGGGGAGAGAGGGGGAAACTATGTGCTGATGGACTTTCACAATACAGAACTTGAGAGGAATATACAAGATTTTGCAGTCAAGAACACTATTGATTGGTGGGCATAATTGGTGATAAATTCAGACAAACACAATTCATCTAGCAAAAGTTTAGTTTCTGAAAATTCTGACATGTTGAAAAAAGAATCAACAATCCTTGACTGATCAATAGGGGAAAATGTTGATGAAGAGAAGTTAGCAGGAACATTGTTGGAAATTCACCATTATATGTTGCAATTTTTCATATTAAGAAAAGTTGAAACTAATAAGAGTCTAATATAAATAGGGAATTTTAGAACATAGATTCTTTAAAAATATTAAAGATTGATCAATTTGATGGCATGAAAATCCAGTATGAAAAGAAATTATGTAAACCTTTATTCCTAAAAAATGGGGTACAGAGAAAATTTTAACAAAGAACCAGCGCTGTCTCTAATAAACTGTGATATCAAAATGATATGAATATTGCGACTTTATCTTCCAAATAACCATCATTATATATTTGCATTCCAATGTCTAATGCAAGTACTAAATCCCAATCTTGAGTGGCAGCATCATGCATGTTTTATCATCATCCCACTTCAATCACTATGAAGAGCCATGCAAGGAGCCCCATGATATTGTGATTTAAACACTACTTACATGCAATATGGGAGGAAATAGAAGATATGACAATTAAGCTTGGTAATGTTTGGTTTTCAAAATCAAAAGATAGTATTTATCCACAATTTCATATCAAACTGAATGGAAGGATCAAGTGGGATTCCCATAAATTTAGTTATTCTAACATAGAGCATGCAAGAAAAGTCTTCATGATGTATACCTTTAAACAGAAATAAATCATAACGTTGTTCTTTTACATAAAGTTTAAATTATTCATACTTATTTTCTGAAACAAGAGATAATAATAGTTCTTGCTGTTGTTTCTAAAGAGGGAATAATGAAATTTAGATGATATATAGGTGAAAAATTCCAAAATTATCCATTCCAAATGATGCTTTAAAGCATTATTTATCAATCTAAAAATACATTAAGGAAAAAAAATCAACAATAATTAAATAAACCTCATGTTGATGTAAAATATTAAAAACTAATGAGGATCCTATAAGAAACATGACTCATGATATGTAATTTAATAATTACTGAAGTCAGTAATTACTTTTCTGGTATTGTGTTCAGCAAGAATTATTTATTCTCTTTGCCTTTCATCTGAAAGGAGATTCACTTCAATTCTTTTTTTTTTAATGACTAACAGTTACAGTAAATTGCTCTATGAGCCTCATGAATATTCCTGAACCATTTTTATACATATAAAACATCCAGAGAACAGAATTGTATGAAAAAATATTTAAAAAACACAGATATACATAATTAAAGAGATACAAGATCAGTGGTGGGATTCTACCGGTTTGCACCTGTTCGGTAGAACCGGTTGTTAAGTAGTTAAGTAGTAAAGCAGTTTGGAGAACTGGTTGTTAAAATAAATCAACTTTTGTTTTTTCCCACTTTACAGGGTTAATCCTGTAAGGAATTACAACATTCGGTGTTGTTTCCTAGCCTAATCTTTATTGCCCTGCTTACAGAAACTGCCTTTCTGGCAGTATACCTAGACTTACTGTCACTTCCGGTTCCAGAGGTTCTTGGAGGGGTTTTTTTTTTTTTTTTTTTTTTTGCTTGACTTTTTTAAAAGGGAAGGATTGTTTTAAGCTTTTTACATCGCTGTTGGGAGAAAATACTGCTCTTTTGGAGTTCTTCCAGCTAGGGTGCAATGATCAGCACTTTGAAGAAATAATTGAATAACGAAGCAGAAGCTTTTAATAACAAGGAACCAAGATGAGTGACATTCAGCAAGGCTTCTTGGCTAGCTAAAAAGATTGACATTCAAACGTGAGTTTACATACCCTTTCTGACTTTTGGTCTAAAACTGGTTTTTGGTGAAGTTTAATTCTGTGCTTGATGATGTTTAATCCTGTGTTTAGTGATGAGATAATTTTCCCTATTCAGCTTTGTTTGGAAGGAAAAATATTAATCTCTGTTCCTGAAAAGAAGCAGCTTCTTTTCTGACTAGTTCTGTGTCTATTTGTTCTGGTAATTGGTTTAACAAGCAACAGATACTCTGTTTGCTCCTTTGCTTCATTCTGGAGAATTTAAATAACTTCTCTGCTAAAGGGTTTCACTTTATGAGCAAGACTTGGCTGCTGATAGTTATCATTGCATTTTAACTATTTTAATTCCTCAAGGTGCTCTGGCACTCTCCCTGATTTGTAACTCCAGTTTCTAATCTAATGATTGGTATTTAGGGCAGCTTTTTGCAAGCAAAGAAGCTTTTGGTATTTCTGTACGGGTAATCCTTGATTTACAACAGTTACAATGGCACTGGAAAAGGTGATTTATGACCGCTTTTCACACTTATGACCATTGCAGCAAACTGTCATTAGAGCTAAGAAGCGATGCCACATGACCACCTGGTCACATGAAGCACTACAGTTGTGAAATGAGTGACACGGTTGTTAAGAATGCTGCAACAGGCATAAATGATGATCAGTCATAAGTGCGAGGACTGGTCAAAAGTGTGAGGACCTGTCAGAAATCACTTTTTTCAGCCCTCTGAGTAGTCCCTTTGTGCATATGGACTACTCAGAGGGTTGAAAAAGTTGTTTTTGACCGGTCCTCACACTTTTGACCAGTCCTCGCACTTACCACTGACCTCACATTTTACATTTTGCACCCTATCTTGTCACCATGGTAAAGAGAAGCAGTTGTGAAATGAGTGACATGGTTGTTAAGAATGCTGCAATGGGCATAAATGTGAGGATGGTCTAAGTATGAGGACCAGTCAAAAGTGCGAGGACCGGTCAGAAATGACTTTTTTCAGTCCTCTGAGTAGTCCCTATACACATAGCCTTGGCCACCCGGTCACATGACCAGCTAGCCATGCCCACCCAAATAAGCCTCACCCACAGATCCCTTTGTTTAAAAAAATGAATATCACCACTGTACAAGGTTGTATACAAATTTGCTTCCTAGTGGCCATAATCAAAATATTCTTAAAAGAATCATCATGCAAATCCATGTAGTGCAAACAAAGAATAGTCAGAAAGATTTGGAGTTAAGTGCATTTCAGTCCTGGAGTACAGAAGCTATCTAGAGGTATTCCCAACATGAACCCATTCAACATAATCTCATGTAACAGTTGGTAGAGGGAAACCTATTGTTGAGATACAGCTTTAATATCAGCTAATGAATTAAACACCAACTGATGGTTTGGGGTGACTTTGGACCCAAATAATCACTTTGCTGTAAAGTTGTCTTAAGGCTTTGTGAACTTCTTTGTTTCTTAAAGAATAAATCAGGGGATTCACCAAAGGTGTCATCACTGTATAAAAAATGGAGAAGATTTTATTGAGAGGTCTCAGAGTAGGAGAGTCTGGCAACACATAGACAATGATTAATGACCCATAATAGAGACAAACTACCATGAGATGAGAAGAGCAAGTTGAAAAGGCTTTTTGCCTTCCAATGGTGGATTTGATTTTGATGATGGTGCCAATAATGCAGATATAAGAGATGAGGGTCAATAGAAATGGGACAATTGTGAAAATAATTGCCATGAAAAAAACAATGAGTTCAAGAAGATTTCTATTACTGCAGGACAATTTCTCCAATGGAAGGAAATCACAAAAATAATGGTCTATGACATTGGAGCCACAGAAGGGAAATGGATCCATGAGACCCACCAAAATGCCATTGAATATCAAACTATTTACCCATGTGCCAGCTATTAGCTGGGAGCAGAAGTTTGTATTCATGATAGAAGTATAGAACAAAGGTCTACAAATTGCCACAAAGCGATCATAAGACATTGCAGATAGAAGATAGGTTTCTATGGCTGCACAAATCCCAAATAAATGATATTGGGCTAGGCATCCATGTAGAGTTATAGTTCTATCACCAGTCAACAAACTGACCAATAATTTTGGCAAGATAATGGAGCTATAACAAGCATCTAACCAAGACAAATTTGCCAAGAAAAAATACATTGGGGTATGGAGATGCTCATTTGCCACAACTAACAGAAAGATGAGGAGGTTTCCAGTTATTGTCATCAAATAAATCACCAAGAAGAACCAGAA
>WNWU01013919.1:237881-252559 GCA_012654045.1 Ptyas mucosa | reverse complement strand
GATTTATATGCCGCCCTTCTCCGGAGACTCAGGGCAGCTTTCAATGCGTTAAGCAATAGCCTTCATACTTTTGTATATTTATAAAAGTCAGCTTATTGCCCCCACAAACTGGGTCCTCATTTAACCTACCTTAGAAAGGATGGAAGGCTGAGTCAACCTTGAACCTGGTGACTTTGAAAAAGTATAAATTTGCCAACATGATTACTGATGGTTATTATAAGCAAAATTCAATTTTTGAGGGAAGGAATCTGAAATATAATTCTCTTACAGTATAAAGAAACTTGTTTTCTTTAGTCAGTCCCTAATCAACTTATGATATAAGTGATAGTATTTTAAAAGACCAAGGTGCATTATTTACAATGTCTCCATAGGCAATTGGTACAGTCATAGATATTCTAGTTAATTTCATCTGGTTAAAAAACAAGTCCACATTTCACTATTAACTCTTTGTGTTAATTCCACTGGGATTTTTTCAGCAGTCCATTTTTAAAAAACAAACAAACATATATTCAGATAATGTGTGAAACCAGCTGACTATTAATAGTGGACTGGTTTCACACATTATCCAAATATATGCTTGTTTGTTTTTAAATGGATTGCTGAAAAAGTCCTAGTGACTGGGCTCATGCTAAAAACATGATTTCCAACACTAAATATTATCTCCCGAAATCAAAGTAAGCCAAAATGAACTCATGATACAGTTTAAATACAATTTGGGAAACTTTCTAATGTTTTTATGCAAAATTGTATCATGAAAGAGAGCATGGTCTTCTCAAAATATATAATGATATTGAAGTTGGATCAAAACTTACCTGGCATTGTCATAGATGTTCCAGAACTTACTGCTGCCATTTCTTCAAATTATTATTAAATAATTCACATGCTGAGCAAATTTGAACATTTTCTTTTATAAGACAGAAATATTTCTTCAAATACTTTCCATAGACAATTTAAATAATTATTCCTGAGAGATTTGCAGCTAATTTTCCCATTTTCTGATGCAAATAGTGAATCCCAAAGGATATCCAATATGAATAACTTTCTTCTTAGACTGCTGTGTTGTTAAGAGATTAATAATTTGTTGATCCATTTCAATATTTCTCAGCAAATCCCAAGAGTACATATGGTCACATTGATACAAAGATTATTTTTTTTAAAAAAAACATATATATTATTTACTAACTAGATTCTGGATATGGACTGCTTGTTCCAGGGCATCCAGAAGGGGACGAAAACCATCAAGATGAGTACCCTGAACCCTTTTTTCTTTTAGTGTGTCATGACAGACATAAAATAGGTTAGGGCTTTAATTTTCTGGTCCCAATCTTGATTTTTCAAAGTATTTTACAATAGCACTGGTTTGCAGAATGGAACTATAGACTGTGAATTTATGTAAGTGAGAAAATTACCTCTTACGATACTTAAAAATATTCCATGCCCCCAGCCATGACTGCTAAATAGTATACTTTCTAGGTTTATTTCATATTATTTGTTTATTGAATACATTTATAACTGTCTATTTTTTATTCAAACCTCAGCACCTCCCAATCAAAGATTAAAAGACATATAAATCATATTAAAATTTTAAAACTAACTCAGTTAAACATTTAAAAAACCAAAACATGAACTGATAGGAAAGGTAAATGTTCTTAGGAAAAGGTGGATGACCCTGTTCAATATACAATTTTAAAAGTGATGACCAGCACTCTGAATTGCACCCAGAAAGAAAAAGTAAATAAGTGCAGCTGGTGGAAGACAGATATTGCATAGGCACCTAGGGATCGCCATTACTGTAAATGTTGCTGCATTTTGAAGTTTTGGGGTATACTTCAAGGACAGCCCCATGTAGAACACGTAGCTTTAATTCAGACCAAGGCATAAGTGACCATGAGTAAAACCTCACAGTCCAGGAAAATGTGCAATTGATGCACCAGACAAATCTGTTCAAAGCACATAAACCCTCAGTGGTAGCTGCCACCTGCTCATTAAGCAGGAGCCATGAGTCCAGAAAGACTCCCAAATTGCACACCAAGTCAGTAGCACCCCATTCCAGAGTCAAAGATGAACAATCATCTGGCCCTGGAGCCAAAAAACCTATAGCAACTCTATCTTACGAGGGTTGAGTTGAAACTGGTTCTTCCCAATCCAAATCTAGATCAGGAGCAATAGAGCATGATAATAGAAGATAGAAAACCTCTGAGCCAAATGAGAAAATTGGTTAACTAGATATCACTGAAACAAATTTTCTAATAACCTTTGGAATTGTAATTATTGTACAGTAAAAGACATCTTCCAAACAAGTTTGAAAAACTACCTTGTGTTGTAAGTAAGATGAGTCATCCCAAATGTTATTTAGCAATTTAAAGAACTTAAAGAATATAAAGCAAATGATAAAAACTAAATAAGAATGAGAATTATTTTCAGTTTGGAGTTGGCTATGATAAAAATTGAACCATGTATGCAATAATCATAGAGAGTGGGGAACTATTAATCTATCTGTACTTGTTGCAAGAAAGAACAAGAGGTTTTTAAATTTTGTTTCTTTTATATACCAATAGTATGTAAGCCCTGATGGCTTCTCTCAGAGTTGGAGAGTATCATGTGTGGAACTAATGAGGCTCTAGCAAATCAAATTGGTGAGTAGCTGCAGATGGACTGGTAAATGAGAAGTATTGACAAAAGACACTACGATTATATTGACTTTATAGCAGTGCTTCTAAAACTTTACACTTTATGGACTTTAACTCCCAGAATTCTCCACACAAGTAGGATTTGCCAAGTTTGGGAAACATACTTTATAGAATATGGGTCTTGACACCAGTCAGATTCCACCTTCAAGTCAATCCCAAGCAACTATATCCAACAAGTTCCTTCTTGTTTTCAAAGCATACAGTGATGAGACAGAACCCTAATTTTTTAGGTAAGAATGCTAGAAATATGCTTCTAGGTTAATGCACATTTCTTATCATGAATAACATTTGATTTTATAAATCATGCTGCCTTACAACAACCCAGAAGCCCCATATTATTACTTTGTCAAGATTTAGACAATATCAAAATCGTCCAAGATTATCAAAGGCAATAAGTTCTCATTTGTCCCATTAATGTTAAGGCAAACAGCCTTAGATGTATAGTTTTTTGGACAATTAATTACGGTTTATGCACTTTATTTCCAATATTTCTAGAAAAAAGTAAACCAGCAACCGGAACAAATAGAAGTAAACAAGCCAATCAAAGCTGTGTTGTAAGTCAAAATAGCAGAACATATCCATTAACAATAGAAAATTATTTTTAAGAGATCATTATTTCATAACATGGTTCTATGACGATTATTTATAATGTAAATTACATTTACATTTTAAAAACTTTTTAAAAAGCCTACAATGAAAAAAAAATTAACTTTTCTAAAACATGATAAATGGGAATTAAACATAAGCTATTAGAAGTATAGTAACAAAACTATTCAGATTATACACATACATTAGCAAAAGTTTTAAAATCCATATAAAAAGATAGGAGACAGAAAAAATTGTAGAAACTGATAGGCTGTGAAATTTCACAAGCTGTAGGGTGAATAGAAAGAAATTTACATGGTATGGATGGCTATAAAAATGGCAAAATTAATTTTAGTTATAAAGACTTTCTTTGGTGACTCTTACAGCATTTCTACATTTATCAGCTCTACTCAAGATGTTCTTTATTTAAAGAAAAAAGGATCCTATTAGTTACAACTTCCAAAAATATGTCAATTTATTCTGACTACGACTAAAGGCTTTATGAACTTCTTTATTCCGTAGTGTGTAGATGATAGGATTAGCCAAAGGAGTCAGAATTGTATAAAAGATGGAGAAGATTTTATTGAGATGTCTCAGGGTGGGTGTGTCTGGCAACATGTAGACAATCATAATGGTGCCATAAAAAAGACAAACCACTGTGAGATGAGATGAACACCTTGAAAAAGCTTTTTGCCTCCCAGTGCTGGATTTGATTTTTATGATGGTGGTGATAATGGAAAAATAAGAAGTGAGTGTTAGAACAAATGGAGTGGCAGTCAAAATAAAGCCCAAAAGAAAAGTAGCTAGTTCAATTCGGCTTGTTTCAGTACAAGAGAGCTTTACTAGAGGAGTCAGGTCACAAAAGTAATGATCAATGATATTGGGGCCACAGAAAAATAGCTCATCAATCAGAAACATCATGATGCCATTAACTAGCAACCCATTCATCCATGTCCCAACGATAAGCTGGAAACATAATTTCCTACTCATAATAGAAGCATAGAGCAAAGGTTTACATATTGCCAAATAACGGTCATAAGACATAGCAGCAAGAAGATATGTTTCGGTAGCTGCACAAGAGCCAAAGAAATAATATTGGGCTAGGCATCCACTCATAGTAATAATTCTGTCCCCAGTTAAAAAACTGCTCAGCATTTTTGGCAAGATAGTTGAGGAGTAGAAGGTTTCCAGGCATGACAAATTCCCCAGGAAGAAGTACATGGGGGTGTGAAGATGTTGGTCAGCTACAACCAGCACAATAATTAGGAGGTTCCCACTTATTGTCACAAGATAAATTATCAGGAAAAGCAAGAAAAGAATAGGTTGCAACTCAGAGGGGTTCCCCAACCCCAAGAGGATAAATTCTGTGATGCCAGTCAGGTTTGTTTTCTCTGCGTTCAACATTTCTTCATTCTAGGAAATATCCTTTGAAGCCTAAAACACAATGATAAAATCATGCCTCCAAATGCTACACTGGATAAATCATTTTCCCCCAATCCCAACATGCTTTGAAAAAGTAACCTAAATTCTAATTTGAGTCAAATATCTGACCCAGGATTCTGTACTTGCCTACCGGGTTTGTTGCTAATGAATATTATTATAACAAAGATTGACATTAATAAATAGCTTTTGCCCCAGTGTTCATTCACCTTTTCCTGAAAGGGCTGGAAAAATAAAAAAATTAGAGGGTGGGGAATAGATGAAATGGGCTAAAAGTGAGTTGGTACTAAAAATTTTAGCATCTCTACAATGCAAACATTTTTAAAAAAGAGTTTTGTCTTGCATGGTTACAAAACATAGCATTCTTAAAACTCCATTACTGTTTGTCTCTGATACTCCTTAATCCCCATTCCTCAGTTCTAAATTATAAAATATAAAATTGTGTAAGTATAAGCATCAGCAGTCAATAAAATGTGAATGTTTTTGATTTGATTGAAACAATGACACCATCAGATGATTTAAATGAAAAGTTTCATTTGAGTTCAAAAGAAGAAGAAATTATTATGAAGAAATAATGGGGAAGCCAATTCACTTTAAAAAACTAATTTAACAATTGTAATGATTCATTTAATAACTATGAGCAAGACTGGTGGTAAACTGGGGCAAAACTCATTTAACACTGCCTTGCTTAGTAATGGAATTTTTGGGCTCTATTGTGGTCATTAATTGAGGACTGCGTATAGTAAAAATGGTACACTAGAAACCAACTTTTTCATTTTTGGTATTCCAAACTTTTAGAAAGCTAAAGAAAAATTTAACAGATATAATTAGATATAATCCAGTGAAGATGATTTCGTTATAATCTTCTAGTCTTAACTTTTTAAAATTCAGAATTAATTAAGAGAGGTGTATTTTAGATAATGAAGCTATGGGAAATAGTGACTGAAGTCTTGAAGGAAAAGATTTTAACTGGATCCATCTGATGTTTTACATACAGTTCATTGGCTGAGAAATTTTTCTTCTCACTTTCTTCCTCTGAGTTTCTCTCTTTTATAATTTCTTTTGAGTAAGATTTTATCTTTTATTTATTAACCTACTATTTTAACATTTTTAAATAAGCTGTTAGTAGTTTCATTGTGCAATAACCTGGTATTTTAAAGAGATTTTACATTATCGTAGTCTGTTTTTTCTGTTCTAGTTAAATTTATCTGAATGTATGTAATCTATTTAAAAATTATCATTGCTGATATGGAAAATATTAGTAATTAAATAACTCAGCTTTATTTTATCAGCATTACTACTGTGTTCCACTTACCTCTTCCTTAATTATTCTGATCTGTTCAGACATTCTGTTTTTCACAAGAGCCTGGCATAAACAATTAACAATTTTTATATGAATGGAATATTGTTATTAAAGACAGAAAAAATATAGAATATCATGACAAAAAAGCAGACTGACAAAATGAGTTAACATTCAAGTCCAATCTCAGTTTCTATTAGGAATTTTTTGCCCCACCATATCTGAATTTAAAATACTATGGAATGATTAACTTATTGTGCTGAATCACTTTGCCCATCCATAATCACCATACTGATTGAATTCAGATGCCACAATAACCCATATTGTGTCATAAGCCTATCCTTTATTATAATGAACTAATTATCAAGTTCACCCCATGTAGAACTTACTTGCTAATACATTATTCTCTGATTCTTAGATGTTCAAGCAGTGAATATACCTGTTTCTTCATGTTCTTCCCCCAAAAAACCACAGCACTTTGTATACATTCTCCACAATATATACTTTCTATAAACTGTTAAAATAAGAACTGCTGAATGATGAAATCCATCTCTTAACCCCAAAGGAAATACCACCACTACATAATTTCCCATATGAATTTCTAATTTATTTAGGTCTTATTAGTTTATAAGTCTAGTTTATTGATCTGATTTGTTTTTTCAAGGTGTATTTTGAGAGTTTTGGGGTATAAACATCCCCAGCTAATAACAAGTGATTTGTACTGTCTGCTGATATAATTGTAATTTCAATCCATATATTTAGCTTTGACGGTCTGCTTCTTTGTTGTCTGGAATTTCTCCAGACAAAACAATAGTATCCCCACTAAAAGCATTTTAGAACTCTTCTTCAACAAGAGTTCTAAAGTGCTGTTAGTGGGGATCCTATTTGAAGAGTCGTCCACACTTGGTGCTTGCTCTTGAAACTTTGCTTACACCTTCCAGCAGTATGGAAGTTCTGCTTCCTGCTCTACAACAGCCTTGAAAATATCTGATGGCCAGGAAGGCATCAAGATCCTAATAGCACTCCTCTATACAGGTAGTCCTTGAGATATGACTGTAACAAAGCCTGGTCACATGTCATGGCGGTCATTAAATGAATATTTCACCTGCTCTCCCCAGTGAAATGTAAAACAAACATGTTGATTGTTAAATGGTTCATTGGAGGGAGAAGCCATTGGAGGCCTAGTCCAGCATGCCCTGGCCATTCTGATGGCCGAATTTGGCCCTACATTCTGCCTTAACATACTTTTCTTGTTATATCAATTAAACAGATATTTACAGAATTAAAGCATCCAATCTATGTGAGTATAGCCATATAAAAGAGCATTATATTCTGAATAAAAGTAAAAGAAGAATTTGCAAAGAGAAAACATCAGAATGGGTATGGGTAAGATATATTCTTAGTGTTTTCCAAAGTTGGGCTTGAATATTTCCTTTGTTCATTGAGGCCTGAGAACAGCTGAAAATGAAACTGTTATTTACAACGCATTGAATGCTGTCCTACCAGTCCTTGTTTCTAAAAGAAAGGCTTTTATTGAAGGTTAAGACTTCAAGAACAAATTGTTAGCAATACATTTGAAAAATCAAATTTAAAATACAAGAAAAACGATGTTAGTTAGCCAGTGCAACAGTACTATAAAATACATATTGCAACTATAACAAAGTCCATTTTGTGTGGCCCTCGGTCCCAAGGCCTTCCCCACCCCTGAGATGCCCCATGCTCTATTTCCCCAACTTGGGTGCCAATCGGCTGTCACATAGAAGAGGGGGACAACCTATTCTCCAAAGCACCAGTACAAGAAGGAGTGGATGGAAATTCATTAAAGAGAGATCCAACCTGAAATTAAGGAGAAATATTTTGACAGTGGGAACAATTAATCAATGAACAGCTCACTTTCTGGAGTTGTGGATGCTCCATTACTGGGAGGTCTCAAGAAAAGATTGGATATCCATTTGTCTGTGACAATATACAGTAAGGTCTCAAGCCTTAGGCAGATTGTGGACTTAAAGACCTCCAAAGTCCCTTCCAGCTCTATGATTCTATGACTCTGAGAGATTAGTATTACAAAATCAGCTGTACACATCACCTTCCAAGTCTGGAAACTATGTCAAAAATCTGCCAAAAACAGAAAACATTAACACAGGTAGAAGAATGGAGATTGGTCTTTCCCCTTCCCCTTGCAATTCTTGCTGGATCAAATTGCTATCAGAGTCAAGATGGATTGGATTGAAAGCTAAGCACATTTGACATTTATAATACTATAAGGAAAAATATATAATTGGCTAGGCAATGGAACTGTAATTTCAGTGGTAATGAACAGCCATCAAGGTTAATGGCTATTAACAGAGCAATGCTCCATGAAATTGTCCAATCATCTTTCAAAATAGTGGCCATCATCTCATTTTATGGCAAACAATCCCAACCTTTAATTATTCTACCAAAATAATCAGTTCTTCCAAAATTAGTATTAATCAGACCCCCGAGTTCAAAAATTGTGAAGGAAGAGAGAACCTTCTCCCCATTCCAATTCTCCATAACTCATTTGAACATTGTATATTTGATTGACAAAGATATGGAAAATTCTGCATTTGGGGGGATAGCCATGGTATGATTTAATGAATGCAGTGATAAGATTTGCCCTACTTGGCCCTGTCCACATTTTGGAGGTAGGTTGAAAGAACCTTAATCAAGAGTCAAAGGGACCAATGGGATAGGACAAAGTTGTATTGAGCAATGTTGATCAACCTTACCATCTTTAAGATGTGTGGACTTCAGCTCCCAGAATTCCTCAGCCAGCATGTTCCTCAGCCAGAACCTCCTAACCCAGAAGTTAAGTTGCTATTGTGGTTGAGACATACTGCTAAGAAGAGGAACTTTTCCATCCTTGAGCCTATCACAACCATTCATAACCCTCATAAATAAACTATGGTTTTAAATCTGGCACTTGTTGTAGATAAAGAAATTATAAAACTATGTAAGGTTGCAAAATTGGATGCAACTCACTTAACACTGCTGCATTTCTTAACAATGGAAATTATGGTCTCAGTTGTGAGTTGCACAATTGTACAGTCATACTAATCATAAGAGCATGGATAGGGAGTTAGAAGGGCAGATCTGAGCTACTAAACCTCAAAAACAAAAATCCAATTCTTAAATGAACACCAATATCAGAGGATGTCAATATCCTCTGATAGATATGCAGCAACACAGTCACTACCCCTCCCCAAAGTCCCTCACCAAATTTAGAATCTGGTGTGAAGACAGCAGTTTGGTATTTTTCCCAACATGTGGGAACATTTTATCTATAATTCAAATAATCCTATGACATCTCTAATAAGCTTAGAGGACTCTAATTTACCTCTCAATTCAACATCTTCCCTCCCTTTGTTTTCCATCTCTGTTCCTCATTAAAACTATAGGAAGCCAGTTAAGCATCCATTCCATTCCATTCCATTCCATTCCATTCCATTCCATTCCATTCCATTCCATTCCATTCCATTCCATTCTTTTTTTCTTTTTTTCTTTTCTTTTCTTTTCTCTTTTTTTCCTTTTCTCTTCTCTTCCCTTTCTTCTCTTCTCTCTCTCTCTGTCTCTCTCCCTCTTCCTCCCCAAGCCATTTAGCAATTCAAGGACATTCTGTATGTTCAGTTTTCATTGGAAGATTTGGGGCCTTCCCTAAATCTTTCATCACCCATTTTTTCTTTCTTTGATTTAACAGACTTTGTGTGAGACATCTGACATCTTTCAGGGCCTCTTGTTCTAGTTTATAATCCTTGGTATTCAAAGCTATAGTTGCTCTGAGGTATATGGGGTACCTACCTAACATCTATTAAAGCTACATACTAGATTATGACTTAATACAAAATGTCATAATTCATTTTCTGTGCTGTCATTTCACTGTGCTATATAGTATCATGCAACAGGGGCTATCTCTGAGTGTATGCCCAGCTTTTCAGGTGAAGGCTTCACATTGGGAGCTTCATCCTTGTTGATGATGCTAGAATCCTGGTAAGGTAAGAATGACACTATAGCTTACTGATTGTCTCTTAGACATTTAAAATTAAATTTAACAGCAACAAAGATCCAAGTCTATCCTTATTGAGATTGTTTTCTCCTGTACCATTGGTCCTTTGCTTTCTTGGTGGGGAGAAGGGAGGTCAGCAGGAATCTCACTTCTAAATAAAGCACTGTGATGTCATCACCCACCCTGTATTCTGCTTCTATAGGCCATAGAAGCATTCATGGAAATGGTGACAGAGACTCGCATTCTGCTTTGAAGTTCACTAGAATTATATTACATTTTTGCTTTCAGTATTTATTTTTGGTGTTCAGATCAGGTGGCAAACACCTTGGTGGATGTCTGTAAAGCTCTGGTTGCCAATCTTAATCTTAAAGGCAGATAAACTGTAGGATGAATGTAGAATACTGATCTAATGGAATCTTGTGGGATAAAAACTAGAAATACCAATAGTTAAATTTCTTTTTCATATGAAGCCTCTCATTATGGTTGCAAAAATTATTTATAATATTGTGACCTCATACCACCTCACAAACAAGTAACTGTCTAAACTGTGAAAAAGCAACTTTTTGACTACCTTTACAGTTTGGCATTTGGGAACAAAGTAAGAACGTTTCCCACATACTGCATCCAAAATGTTACTTCTATAAATTATTTAGAATTGTTTGTGTCTATTGCGGTATGAAAAAGAAAAAAAAACGGAATTAAAGACTCTTCACAGGGAAAATTTATGGTCAACCATATAAATTATTATAGATAGTGCAAGAGATCTATTGTTGTATCCCTTACTGAATAGGATTTAAAATAATTTTAGAGTTAATATTTATTGCTTTAATATATTCATGTTTTGTTTTGTTTTATGGATTGTAAGGTACCTTGAATTGCCTGTGGGTAAGTGAGATAGATGGCATATAAGTTAAATAAACAAACAAACAATGAAATTAAATTCCATATGGTGAAGATGCACTTCTGCTGTAATAGAAAATGTAGGTTGTAGCTTCTAGAGACAATTTAATTAGTGGGAATTTCTTGGAAAATAAGAATGTCACCCATATGGTGAATTTGGCCCATCTATCTTCTTTCATGAAAAGACTCAAAAATTTCCCATTACTTATAGGATATGAAAATCTTAGGATTTCTGTAATCATATCAACTGGAAAATAAATATTCCAGTATCTCCAGTGGTGGGTTGCTAACGGTTTGCTCCAGATTGGGAGAACCGGTAGCGGCAACAGTGGGAGGCTCCGCCCACCTGCCCGAATGCTTCTGCACATGCACAGGGGTTTTGAAATCCTCCCCTGAGTATCTCCCACAATATATCTACTCTGCTCATTACTACTTGATGGGTTTCTTCTTTCTAACATTCCTCCCATTTCTTTGAGATTTCACTTTTCTCTAAATCTATTGATAATATAACAGGATAGAAGAAAAAACAGAAATCTAAATAATAAAATTATTTCAGTATTGCATTTTTAATTAGTTCCATGGGCTGTTCTAAGTTTCTTCAATTATGCAATTAAACACTCTTGCTCAGCATCTCATACAATCACACACACACCCCCATTTGCCTCCCCTAGGTTTCATTCTCACCACTCTCCTCCAGAAAAGAGTGTTTTTTTTTAATTCTGCTATTGCTTATTATTAATAGTAATCTTCCCATCTCTCACTTGGAGAGGCTTGCACTATTTGTTTTCTACCAAACAGATCCCTTTTTACTTCTTTATTGCTTTTGGTTCTTAATAGTTATTACTCAAGTTCTTAATAGTTTGTTAATTTTAGTATCAAATACGGTCTTCCATTTGCTTTAATGGTGGCTTACTCAATTAGTAATCTGATGATTTTGTCCTTTGTCTTATGGATATTCTCAATGCTCCAACTATAGGTACACTTGCTATCTCTCACATGCTTGCTGACAATTACCCATTGTGAGTCAGTGATTGCTTTTACGGGGTAAGCAGAAGCTATTGCAGAACATGAAGAATGTATAATATATAAGGTAGTAAGAATCCAAGGAGTAAGACAATTTGATATGAGTGAACAAGGAGAGCCAACAGAAATATAACTACAGTGTTCATTAGGAGAACTTAAGAAGTAGGCCTTAAACATATATTTCTAATTTGTGATCAGGTGTGTTCCTAACTTGAGTACCTAAGAATGGTCAGTGAGGGGGAGAGTATGTGCTAATCAGCCATCACAAAACAGAATTTAAGCTGGATACACAAGATTTTTCAGTCAAGAATACCATTGTTTGGTGTGTATAATTGGAGATAAATTATGATAAACACAATTCATCCAGGAAATGTTTAGTTTCTGAAAATTCTGACATGTTGAAAAGAGAAACAACTACTCTTGATCAATCAAGAGGGAGAGTTTAAGCTAATTAAAAGGAGTTAGCAGGACATTGATGGAAAGGGACCATGATATCTTGATATTTTTATGATACTTAATATGATATTTTTCATATTAAGAAAAATTGAAACTGAGCAATGGAATGTGGAATTTTAGAGCATATTTTAGAGTTATATTAAAATATTCTATTCCTATATTATTGGAACAAAGATGTTGTGAATTAAACTTCACAATTATCTCCAAACCAAATATATATGAATTTTACACCTGATTTTTATCTTCAGAATATATATGAGAGATACAGGAAAAAACACAAGAAAAATGATAATGAATAAACATGTTCTAGTTGTATAGAATATTTTCAAAATCCCACTGAGCTATATTTTTTATACATATACAACATGCAGAGTATATAATTGTATGAAAACACTTTGAAAAAACACAGTAATAAACAAGAAACATATACTTGTATACAACTTTATACTTCCTAGTATCCATAATAAAAATATGCTAAAAGGAACCATACAGTGAAAAGAAAGAATTATAAGAAAGAGGTAGAAGTCAGTGTATTTCAATCATGGTATTTATAGGTATTCTCATCATGATTATATTCAGAATCTTCCCCTTTAAATAATTAAATATTTAAATATATTTTATTGCGATACAACATTAACACTATCTAATGAATTAAGCACCAACAGATAGTTTGGGATAACTTTGGCCCAAAATGATCACTTTGCTGTAAAGTTGTCTTAGGGCTTTGTGAACTTTTTTGTTTCTTAAAGAGTAAATCAGGGGATTCACCAAAGGTGTCATCACTGTATAAAAAATGGAGAAGATTTTATTGAGAGGTCTCAGAGTGGGAGAGTCTGGCAACACATAGACAATGATTAATGTGCCATAATAGAGGCAAACTACCATGAGATGAGAGGAGCAGGTTGAAAAGGCTTTTTGCCTTCCAGTGTTGGATTTGATTTTGATGATGGTGCCAATAATGCAGATGTAAGAGATGAGAGTCAATAGAAAAGGAGCAATTGTAAAAATAACAGTCATGAAGAAGGCAATGGGTTCAAGAAAATTTCTATTACTGCAGGACAATTTCTCTAGTGGAAGGAAATCACAAAAATAATGGTCTATGACATTGGAGCCACAGAAGGGAAATGGATCCATGAGACCCACCAGAATGCCATTGAATACCAAACTATTTATCCATGTTCCAGCTATAAGCTGGAAACAAAATTTTGTATTCATGATAGAATTATAGAGCAAAGGTCTACAAATTGCCACAAAGCGATCATAAGACATTGCAGATAAAAGATAGGTTTCTATGGCTGCACAAATCCCAAATAAATGACATTGGGCTAGGCATCCACGTAGAGTTATAGTTCTATCACCAGACAACAAATTGGCCAACAATTTGGGCAAGATGGTGGAGCTGTAGCAAGCATCCAGCCATGATAAATTTGCCAAGAAAAAATACATTGGGGTATGAAGATGCTGATTTGCCACAACTAGCAGAAAGATGATAAGGTTTCCAGTTATTGTCATCAAATAAATCACCAAGAAGAACCAGAAAAGAAGAATCTGCAGCTCCGGAAAAGTCTCCAAACCCAGAAGAATGAATTCTTGAATAGCTGTCTGGTTTTCTTTTTCTGTATCTAGCATTTCCTTAATTCATGAAATGTCTCATCAGATCTAGAATATATTTTTTTAAAAGACATGTTTAAATCCAGAATATTGAAAACTTTCTTCTTCTTTCTTTGTCTCTGTAAGTCTATGTATCTGTGTAATAAATACTTATTTCAGAAATTGTAGATAACTACACAATTACCTATAAAGCCCTACATGCCTTAGGACTGGGGTATTTGGCAGACCTTCTGCGGCCAGCAACAGCTCCCCATCGCCCAATGCGTTCCCACAGAGAGGGCCTACTTGGGGTGCCGTTGGCCAGACAGTGTCAGCTGGCGACCCCTAGGGAGCTGGCCTTCTCTGTGGGTGCACCTACCCTCTGGAATCAGCTCCCCCTGGAGCTCCAGATGGCCCCCGACCTTCACTCTTTCCGCCGTGAACTAAAAATGTGGCTATTTCGCCTGGTCAGCCTGGACTGATGGGGGTTTTTAAAATGGATTTTAATTGATTTTAGGGATTTTATGTGTAACCTTGAACCCAGAGTCTTTGTTTTATTTTTCTGTTTTATTGTTGTGAGCCGCCCTGTCCTCTCAAAGAAAGGGCGGCATATAAGTCTAAACAAATATAAATATAAATATAAATATAAATATAAATATAAATATAAATA